>WAAE01007756.1:657-11552 GCA_013400495.1 Nicator chloris
CTCACGGCCCTGCCCTCACGGCTCTGCCCTGACAGTCCTGTCCTCACGGCCCTGCCCTGCCCTCCCAGCCCTGCCCTCCCAGCCCTCCCCTCCCAGCCCTGCCCTCACGGCCCTGCTCTCACGGCCCTGCCCTCACGGCTCTGCCCTGACAGTCCTGTCCTCACGGCCCTGCCCTGCCCTCCCAGCCCTGCCCTCCCAGCCCTCCCCTCCCAGCCCTGCCCTCACGGCCCTGCTCTCACGGCCCTGCCCTCACGGCTCTGCCCTGACAGTCCTGTCCTCACGGCCCTGCCCTGCCCTCCCAGCCCTGCCCTCCCAGCCCTCCCCTCCCAGCCCTGCCCTCACGGCCCTGCTCTCACGGCCCTGCCCTCACGGCCGTGCTCTCACGGCCCTGCCCTCACGGCCGTGCCCACACAGCCCTCCCCTCACGGCCCTCCCCTCACAATCCCGCGTTCCCGGGCTCAGAGGTGCGAGTCGCTCTCTAGGGCCCGGGGTGGCCACCCCCGCATGTTGTGACATCAGTTGGCAGGAGAGGAGGGATGAGAGGAAGCAGCTCCTTCCCAAGGAGTGATTGCTCAAGGTTTGACACCAATATTTGAAGTTTGGTAGACCCCACCATGATTCTGCTCCCGCCCCAGGATGGGCCTTGCTCATGGCTCGGTTTCCCCTCCCTTTATTCAAACCCTTGTCCTCAGCCAGGGACCACTCTCGAATTCCTGCCTGATCCCCCTGCAGCATCCCCATTAAACCAACCACAGACGACAACCTCAAACCATTCCGAGCAGGAAGCAGCGTAATCTGCCGTGCATTAAAGGTCTAAAAAAACCCTGCCTAATGTTCCAGGAGTCTCAAGCTGTTAAGCCACTGCTTAACTCCGGTAATTCACCAGGAAGCCTCTCCCGTGGCACAGCCACTGAGTTGTTTTCATTTTCTAATAACGAGCACGTGACCTGGGCAGTTAATGTGTTCTCGAAATAACCTGACCGAAAGGCAAAATCTGAGAGGTTTGGCTGCCCAGGGAGGGGGGAAGACGTCATAATTAAAACAGTGAATGGGCAGGAGAATGAAATAAAGGCCGGGGGTGAGTATAAAATCATTTAGGGTTTTAGGAGGAGTAGGGAGGGAGTTGCTTGCCTTTCTCCAGGGGGGTTAAGTGTGACAGGAGCCAGCCAGCCTTGCAGGAGGTACCTGGGGCTCTCCAGCCCTCTTCCCACTTCTCATCAGGAATTCTGATCCCTCCTCTTTTATCAAACCCAGTGATGATTGAAAAGAAGGACCAGGAAAATCACTGACTTTGGTACTGATGCCTCATTGTGCTGTTCCAGAATTCTCTCTACAAAGTGCAAGTGGAGGGATCAGAATTCCTGAAATGGTGTGGGGAGAGAAGGAAAAGAGTCTGCAGGTCCTGTGAACTCCCTGCTGTAGGCACTGGGCTGGATAACCACGGTCCCCCTTCCCACTTCTCATCCTGCATCATCAGGAATTCTGATCCCTCACCTTGGCTTCAGCACAGGGATGATTTAAAAGGAGAACCAGGAAAATCACTGACTTTGGAACCGCTTTCTCCTCTGTGAACATCAAAGCACATCCCAGATGTTACTGATGCCTCGTGTTATTTCAGAATTGTACAAAAAGTCCAAGTGGAGGGACGGAGGGGATGAATGGTGTGGGGAGAGAAGGGAAAAGAGTCTGCAGGTCCTGTGAACTCCCTGCTGCAGGGAGGATGGATAACCACAGTTCCATGTCCCAGCTGGGTCTGGAATTACCATGGATCCCAAAGAACCATCACCAAGGTGGATCCACTTTTAAAATTCTGGAAAAGCCTGAGGTTTAAATAGTTGGGGGGCTCATTTGAAATCCAAGCAGGGGTGTGAGTTTATCTTCTGTCCATCCTCCTCCAGTCCAGCCTCCAGTGTCCCACTGCAGGGAAAGCAGCAAAACCCTGGGACAGAAACTTCCTTTGGAGCAAGAGAGAGCCAGGCAGTGCCACAACTGCTCTGGGGGTGTGGATGGGAATTCCAGCTGCAGAGCTGGGCACGCTCCTGGCACAGCAGCAAAGAGGGGCTGCACAGGCTGGGGAACAGGATCCTCCCCAAGCTTAGGAGGAGGATCCTCACCAGGGCTGGGAACAGGATCCTCCCCAAGGTTGGGAACAGGATCCTCCCCAAGGTTTGGAACAGGATCATCACCAAGGTTGGGAACAGGATCCTCATGAGGTTGGGAAGAGGATCCCTGTGGGAAATCTAGGCACAGAAAAATCTCAAAATCTTGTGCATGCAGGCCCAAACACAAAAAAGAATACAGAGTTTGACCTGAGACCTTGGCAAAGGCTTCCAAATTTACAGACTGTAAACAAGAATGTGGGTTTGTAGTTTAAGCAGAGACATATTAAGTTAGGTAGTGGAAAGTTTTAAGGCTTTAAAGTTTGGGTACAGAAGTAGTTACAGAAATAGTAAAAAGTTTTAAGGTGTAGCAAGTAGTTTGTGTGTCACTGTATGACTGGATAAGAAATCCCACATTGCGGCAGGACAGGTGATACGGTTTAATTAGCTATTGGTGTGAAAGTAAAAACAATCTGTGTGGAAGTAGATTATTGGCTAATAAACCTTAAAAAACACCTGTAACCTGTGGTCGTGTGACCACTGACCAGGGACACCTGAGCTCTCACTTATGCCGTGAAGACGTTCTCACCCTTCATGAGACTGAGGCAATAAATCACGCTTCAAACACCTCTCGGTGGTCCTGTCTCTCCTGCACAAGCCCAACACAGATCCACCAGGCTTGGGAAGAGGATCCTGATCAGCTTGGGAAGGGGATCCTGATCAGCTTGGGAAGGGGATCCTCAGCAGGAAGGGAAGGGGATCCTGATCAGCTTGGGAAGAGGATCCTGATCAGCTTGGGAAGGGGATCCTCAGCAGGAAGGGAAGGGGATCCTCACGAGGCTTGGGAAGAGGATCCTCAGCAGGAAGGGAACAGGATCCTGATCACCTTGGGAAGGGGATCCTGACCAGCTTGGGAAGAGGATCCTCAGCAGGAAGGGAAGAGGATCCTCACGAGGCTTGGGAAGGGGATCCTCAGCAGGTTGGAAACCTGGGACACAGAACATCTCCCCACACCCTGGCCCTGGGCACTTGGCAGACTCTGGAATGACCTCTGGCCGTGCCCAGGTCCCGGTCCCGTGGAGGTTTGGGTGTTTCCAGGTGCCTCCACCTGGAAGGACGCTTGGACATTTTGGAGTGCCCCAGGAACCCCAAATCCAGAAGTTTGGGGAGTGGGGCAGCCTGAGCTGCAGGTCAGGATTCCACCCTGAGGATGATCCCCGGCTCAGGGTTTGCTCTGATCCCAGCCCAGGCTGGGCCTGCGGGAAGAGAGAAAATGAGCTCAGCCAGGAGCTGAGAGGCAGCCGCAGGTAGGAGCTCCAAAAATGGATTTTAAAAGGTTGAATAAACACCGAGCTGGGAGATTTGGCCTGAAATATTGATTATTTACACCAAAAAAATCCATTTGACATTCCATGGACCAAGCCCTAGGACAATTCCACGGAAGCTCCAGTGCCCAAGGCAGCTCCAGAGCTGTACTGGGACCAGTACAGGCACTGGGCCCCATCTCCATCCCACTGATGGATTTGGGATCAACATCCGATCCCAGGACACCCTCCCTGCACAGCTAGGCCAGGCTTAGAACTGCTCCAAATTTCATTTTCATATATAAATATTTCTGCACATTTCAGTCATTGGGGTTTGCGGATTTTTTAGAGTTCTTTGGGATGGTTGGTTGGATTTTATTTGTGGTTTTTTTTAACAGTAGGAAAGAAGAGCCAAGAAAACTTGTGATTATTCTTTTTTTTTTAGCTTAAAACCTGCCCAAAGCTTTCATTTCAAATCGGGCTCAGGGAAAGTAAATTACATTTTGGCCAAAGGCCAAGTCCTGAATTTCTAATTAATTGAATCAAACTTTTTCATAGTGGAACCCTTGATAATTCCTACAAGCAATTTCCCTGGAAAGGCAGTCAGGGAGAGCCCTGCACCAAATCAGACAGAAATGAGCAGGGAGTTCAAAGGATTTGTTCTCATTAACCCTGGAGAAAATGAGTTCAGCCAGGAGCTGAGAGGCAGCCGCAGGTAGGAGCTCCAAAAATGGATTTTAAAAGGTTGAATAAACACCGAGCTGGGAGATTTGGCCTGAAATATTGATTATTTACACCAAAAATATGCATTTGATATTGATATCAAGCAGTGACCAGCACACAGGGCAATTGAAGCGTGGAAGAATTTGGATCTCTATTAAACCAACTGATTAAAACTGGAATTAATAGCCCAGCTTGCCTAAAACCAGGCCTGTTTTTATCAGTCTCAGCAGCTGGTCCAGTGAAAGACGTGGCCAGTCCTTAGGAACTCCTTTAATTCCTTGGGAGGGGATAACAAAACCCCACGTCTCTGGTACACACCAAGAACTGACATTTAGAATAAATAACAGAAATCCCTGTTATTCCAGATTTTATCGGGGAATAGCTGTTTGATTCCCAGCTAAACAGCTCCCGTGGGAGCAGAAATTAAAGAAATTAATGGAAATAAAGGAGGCAGGAATAATTAATTGGATAAGGAGCTCAAGAGCATGGCACTCAGGGGACTTGGAGGTGCCTGGCTGGGTCCCTGAGGGGGAGAAATTCTCTGCCCTATCCTGGACAGGTCCCACTGCTCCTCCTCTTCCCAAAAATTATCCCAGGGCACCCATTCCATCGAATTATGGGGCAGATTTGGCTCTGCAGGATCCTCCAGCTGGAATCTGTCGCAGTGGTGATGTTTTATCACAAAATATTCTGGTTTCCTTTATTCCCCTTTTCCTCATCAGGGGGGTGATCCTCGGAGTTTGCTGGCAGGAAGAGCCTCTCCCAGGAATGCTGTCAGGCCACAATTCCCAGCTCCTGAAGGATGGGATGAAGAATCAGCCCCAAGAGGGGCCTGGGGTGCACAGGGAGAGCAGGAAACTGGAAATTAGGGCCCCCTCCCCAGTTGGCCTCGGGCATTCCCAGTCTCAGGTGCCTCATGTCAATAACAAATTATTTAAATTTATCAACTAAATTAAAAATAAAACCAGAAAATGGTAAAATGCATCTTTGGTTCAAGGGAAAATCTCTTATTTTAAAAATGCCTCTGTTTAAATAAGCTTAAGGATGGGAACAGAGAGGATGAATTTCTTTAGTATTGGGTGTAAAATTAGCAGGAATTGGCGTTTTGGAAAAAGAGGAGGTGGTGGAAAATGATGCAGGAAAGCTCCAGACTAAGTGGATTAAATCTCCCCCAGAAGATGCAAGAAAAAGCAAAGAAAGGCAAAAATAAAGGATCCCAAAGGAAGTTAAAAGGAAAGAATCCCGAAGAAAGAGAAAACGAAAGGATCCCAAAGTAAGCTGGATCTCAAGGACTGGAGAACAGTATTGTAAAAATAACAAAGCCAAACTGAATTAGAGGCTGCAAAGAAAATTAAGGCAAGTAAGGAAAAAGGATAAAAGGAAAATAAAAACGGAAAGTAGAAAAGGGAAGGGAAAAGGGAAATGAGAGGGAAAGGGAAAGGAAAAAAAGGGAAGGGAAATGAAAAAAGGAAAAGGAAAAAAGGAGAAAGGGAAAAGGAAAAAGAAAAGGGAAAAGGAGAAAGGAGAAAGGGAAAACCCTTCAGAAACAGCACTGGGAGTAGACAGCTGAAGTCAGTCCTTCTTAAACCTATCCAGGAGAATGATGGATTAAAAAATCCCTAAAAATCGTGCAGGAAACAAAAAAGCCCCAAAGATTTTGTCAGGAATAAACACCCACCGCAGCACGGGAAACAACTGGGCTGTGCAAGCCAAAGTCAAGCCAAGCCTAAACCAACCCCAGACCTGCAGCTAGCACAGAGCAGCTGCTCCTGAGCCCAGTTTTCCCTCAGGGAGGGGTGCAGGGAGCAGATTCTGGGGATAAGGAAAAGACTGGAAGCGGATTTGGCACTGACACTTCTCCTGCATGGCCAGAGATAAACAAGGCCCCTGCTCTGTTTGGTTTAGCAGGAACAGAACAACACAACTGTGAAACACCCCAGGTGAGATTTCACAGCTTCCCTTCTGTCCAGCGCTTGTTATTGCTGATAACATCCTGCTTGGATAAAGGAAATATCCCAGCTAAATTCCAAACGGTGGCCAGCATCCCAGGATGGACCTTTGCACACTGTTGAGCTTGACATTCACTGGAGTTTCACTGCTGGGAACACGGAGCCAGCTGGAATTTTTTCCCCTTTATCTCAATTTTTAATGGATTTTTGCAGTTTCTAGGTCTGGTCCCACTCTGAATTCACTGAAAAAGTCACATTTAGCTGATCGAGCAAGGGCAGCTCCCAGCTCCGCTCTGGGACAGGGGCAGCACCCAGGGCAGGGCTGGAGCTGGGCCAGGGCAGGCTCAGGCTGCAGAGCAGGAAAAGGTTCTTCCCCCAGAGGTGCTGGCACTGCCCAGGCTCCCCAGGGAATGGGCACGGCCCCGAGGCTGCCAGAGCTCCAGGAGCCTTTGGCCAGCGCCCCAGGGATGCCCAGGGTGGGGTTGGTGGGGTGCAGGAGCTGGATCAGTGATCCCTGTGGATATCCCATGATTCTGTAATTCCAGCTGTGATTCCCTTTGGCACCTCTCAGCTCTGCCCCCCTGTACTCCCTGTGTTGAGAGCAATAGGAAAGAAAACATTTCCTCAATTCAGTATTAACAGAAAAGCGATGGGAAGAGCTTTTCCCTCCCCCTGCCACATCCCAGTCCCGGCCCAGCCCGGCCCAGCTCGGCTGTCCCAGCCCAGCCCCAGAGCCTGAGGATGGCCAGAGGGGCTGCAGGACCCGTGCTGGGACCCCTCCTGTCCTCAGCTGGAGCTGGGAGCAGCCACCAGCAGTGCCAGAGCAGGGATTGCACGGATTGAACACGGGAAATGCAGGGCCTGGGGGGCCTCTGGCACTTCTTGTGTCTCCCTTTCCTTTCCCGTGGTGCTGCCAGGACCCTGAAATGCAGCTGGGTTGGGTACAGCAGGACAAAGTTCCCAGTGACTGAGCCCTGCATAACAGCTGGAGAGGGGCTGGAGTCTCCTTCCTGGGGGTGTTCAAGAGGCGTTGGACACAATCCTGTGCTGGGACCCTTCCTGTCACTGCACCCTGGAGATGGGAACAGCCACCAGCAATGACAAAGCAGGAATTACATGGATTTCACATGGCAGGAAAATTCCGAGTGTGGCCATCCAGGAGCACTTTGTCCATCACATCCCAGCACCAGGGACTGGCACTGCTGGGCTTGGATGCCCTTCCCAGGGACCTGACGGGTCCCTCGTGACTCCCCAGACTCACAGCCAGACCCTTTCCTCAGCAGATCCCCCCCAGCTTTCCCCTGGCAGAACCTCAGGAGCCTCATTCCATAAATCCATTTATTCCCAGGGCAGTAACACGGGAACAGCCCCGAGCTGGTGCCTCGGAGGAGGGACCCCAAAACACCACCCTGATTCCCCACATCCCCACAAATAATCCTAAAATCCCCCAATCCAACTGCTCCAAGTCCTGGGATGTCCCTCCTGAGCCATGGGTGCCCCTGAGTGTCCCTCACCCGGCTGTGCCCAGGTCCCTTTGCTGCCCCCAGGGCTGGCAGCTCCTGGGCTCCCACCCAGAGCTCAACCTGAACTCCTCAACACTTTCCTTGAATTCTGAGTTCTGTATCTTCTCCAGCAAATTCCAGGGAAAAATCCCCAGGAAATGGAGATTCCTTTTGGAGCTCACTCTTTCTCACCAGCTCTTTCAAAGCACAGCAACAGCAGCGATTCCGTGCAGGATCACTGAATTGTGTTTGAAATTAAAACAGATGGTGGTCCTGCATCCCAGAGAAGCTCGTCCCATCCCTGGCAGCGTCCAAGGCCAGGCTGGACAGGGCTTGGAGCAGCCTGGGACAGTGGGAGGTGTCCCTGCCCGCTGGATGAGCTTTCCAACCCAAACCATTCTGATTCCGTGATTCCAGCAGGATTTCTGAAATAATTCATTAACGCACACTTAATTTGCATTATTAAGTCCTGAGAATCAGCAGAGGGGCCACAGCCACAGATGGGCCTCACAATAAAACAACCCCTCATAATCAATATCCCTGGATAAAAATAAGGAGGATTAAACAGGATATTCCCATCTCCCAATGCCACCACACCTTTCGTTTCCCAGCAATATTTCTTTTTCCCCTTCAATCGCACAAACGTCTCCAGAGGATTCATTATCCAGCAGGAAAACCAAACTGTCCCTGGTGACCTTCTGCAAAAAGGGAAAAACGCCTCAGGGCAGGGTTGTTGTTTTCTTTTTTTTTTTTTTTTCTGGGTTGTTTTTGTTATTCAAAGAAAAACTTTTAACGGTTCAATAAATCAGACAAGGGGAGGGGTCGGGTGCAGCCCTTTGCCAATGAACTCATACAAGGGACAAGGAAACGTGGCAAGGGAAGGCAGGGGTTTCCCAGGTACCTCAGGAATGTTATCGAGGGAAATTGGATTCAGAAATAGGAAAAATGGGGTTGGAAATAAACAGGGTTTCTACAAGGAACAGCAGCCAGGAGTGGGCAAAAGATGAGCTGGCAGGATGGGTTCAAAATTCACATCACACCAAATCTTTTCCAGGCCCCAGCTGTTTGTGGTCTTTATTCAGGTGCCTTCCTCCCATTTCCTGCTCAAATCATTGCCCTGGAATTCCTCTGCTGGGAAATTGAAAACATGAGCAATGTGAAACTCTCAGGAGGGCTGAGATGGATTTTGGGCAAAGGTGGGCTGGAGCCAGAGCTCCATTCCAGCAGAGGAACCATTTAATATCTCAGGAAGCCACGTTTTCATATTAATAAGATATTGGAGATTCCCATCCAAATATTGCCCCAACCAGGTTTAAACCCCGATCCAAGGAAATTCTGGGGTGTCCAAGGATCCCCGAGGCTGCCAGAGCTCCAGGAGCATTTGGACAGCGCTCCAGGGATGCCCAGGCTGGGATTGTTGGGCTGCAGGAGCTGGACTGGATCATCCTGTGGTCCCTCCCACTCAGGATATTCCCTAAATCGATAATAATAAAGTATTAAACCCACTAAACTCACCAGAGCTCAATGAGGAGCAAAAATCCCCCACCAAGGCACTTCAAAGCCTGACCCCGGCTCCAGAGGTTCTGGAAGTTCCCCCTGCACATTCCCACAATAAAATATTCATTTTCCCCCTTCTGTTCCTTTGAGTTTCATCCTTTGCAGGGCTCTGCCGGTGGTTTGCTGCTCTCCAAACCCCAAATTGGGAAATTTTAATTAGGCAGAAGCTCTGCTCCCCGAGCACCCAAAGCTGCCTGCGTTGGCTTTGGGCAGTGAAGCTCTGTATTCTCCACAGAAAGGCAGGAAAAACTCTGGGAATGAGGAGGAACTGGAGACCTGGCAGCCCAGCCTGATGGGCAGTGCTGAAGAGGTCCCCTCTCTTTTAAATAACCGAATTTCAATTCTTCCTCATGCTGAAATTAATTGGATCTCTTTAAACCGAGTGCGTTGTCACGCGTTGAAGGAGCTCAGCTCGCTGCTGCTCCAGTAAAAATAGCAATTCCTGGCACTAAGAATAGCTGGAGGCAGCAGCTGATCCCTGTCACCTGCCCGGGCTGTCCCAGCACCAGCGTGTCCTTCCAGCAGCAGGGACAGCAGCAGCTCCAGCTGGGATGGGGAAAACGACCCCCAAAAAAGCAGGAAAATTACCCAAAACCTCAGGGAAATGACCCAAAAAGGCAGGATAACGACTCAAAAAAGATGCAGGATAACGACTCAAAAAAGATGCAGGATAATGACTCAAAAAAGATGCAGGAAAACGACCCAAAAAGAAGCAGGCAAACTACCCTAAAAAGATGCAGGAAAACGACCCAAAAATGCAGGAAAATGACCCAAAAAGAAGCAGGAAAACAAGCCCAAAAAAGAAGCGGGAAAATGACCCGAAAAAATGCAGGAAAACGACCCCTAAAAAGATGCAGGAAAATGACCTTAAAATGCAGGAAAATGACCCCTAAAAGGATGCAGACAAACGACCGAAAAACGCAAGAAAACAGCACAAAAAGAAGCCAGAAAACAACCCCCCAAAAAGCAGGAAAATTACCAAAAAATGCAGGAAAATGACTCAAAAATGCAGGAAAACCCAGATTTGGTGGTGCTGGGAGCAGAGGCACAGCCCCATCCTCCCCTCCCAGAGCTGGCAGAGACTCTCCGTGAGGATGGGAAACTTTGGGATCTCTTTGCTCATCTCTTCCTCATCCATGGAAGTGTCCAAAGTGGAAAAACCCATGAAAATTCTGTTTCAAATGAGCACAGCAAAGTCCTCCCGTCATTTTTTACCAGGGGCAAGACCCAAAACTTTCTTGTAGTGGGCGTTGGGGTGGGATGAGGGAAAAAATCCTTAAAAGATGAAAGATTTCTGCTTCTCCCTGAAGCTAAAATCTGCAATTCCCTGAGCGTGGTGTCACCTACCCCAAGGCAAATCCTTTGAGCAGCTGAAAAAGAAAAATAAGAAGGAGGCCCTGGCTGGATTTGGAAAGGATTTGGGGGTTTTTTGAATGCCTCTCTGCTGAATCAGTTTGTCAGTGAAATGAGGAGGAAATCAGGAGCCAAGCTCACTTCTGTCAGCCCTGCTGGAGGCAGCAGATGGGGAGGGCCTGGAAATACCAGGGCTGAGGATTTCAAACCAAGTTTGGCTTGGGGCAAAAAAAACCCAGAGCCCTGGGCAAAGGAGGAGGAATTTCCGCAGTTAATTCCCAGGGTTTGGGCTTGGGAAGTGAATCTCCAAAAGCAGAGACTTGTTGGTATCAACATCCTACAGATCACACAGGGGGATTTTAAAATGGTGTAAAGACATCGAGGAGCAGCGGGACTGCATTTTCCTTT
>WAAE01007761.1:0-17570 GCA_013400495.1 Nicator chloris
TATTTTTTTATATATGTATGTATGTGTATCTTGTAGCTTTATATACTGTTATGTGATTTATTGTGTCTGAAATCTTCAGCAACTGGGTCAGCCCATTCTGAGTAATCCAACAAATCACAATACTTTGCTCATCAGAGATTATTTGGTCATGCTATAAAAATGTTATCTACAAAAATTCTGGTTTACTATGTGAAAGAAGAATGCATCAAAATAAAGATTTTTCCTGGCAGGTTTAGTTTAAATCAATTCAGTTGTTTTCTCAGTTTCAGCACAGTCACCTCAGTTCACTAAGTTCACATTATTATTATCACAGATTTACCCATAAAGTGTTAACAAAATCTGTTTCAATTAACAGAAATAATATGCATGTAAAATTATTTAAGTCATCTCAAAAAACTAAATTTAAATTATTTTTACTATGAAGTTATCCAATATATCTGAAAGAGCTTAAGAAGTAAAAAGATCTTCAGGCAAAATTTATCAGTCATTACCTGAAACCAATATTAGGATTGTCATCTGCTGTTTTACAATAGTATTTTCATAATTTTGGAGAAAATATCATATAGTATCAGTTATAAGGCGATAAATTAGAATCTTGCAAACATTTTATTATGTTTTAGCCTTTTATACTATCTCCAGAAAATATTTTTAAAATAAAATCATTGCTAAGGATTTAAGGCTGAAATGACAATGTGTTAAGTAACAGATTTAAACATAGACAAGTAGTCTCAATTTCCTGTTTCAAAGTGAATGCCAAGGCCACCTGGTTAGAAAAGCCTAAACTTTCATGGTCTGTCAGACCAGCCTTTATTCAGATTGATAATCCTTACAGAAGAAATCCCTTGTATGGAGAGTCACCAAAAAGATCTTTTGCAAGCCCATAGTTAACACTAAAACATCATTTTCTTGATATTCATTGCTCTTGTGCACCAGCACTTTTCATCAGGAAAAAGATCCCAAGAATTAATACAGAGCTATCATGTAGGTAAAACGGTTAGGTGAAATATGCTCTGATTTTATTGTAATAGTTTTGAAAAGACAGTATTGTGCAGAAGCAATTGGTATTTGCTTAAAAATTAGGTTTTTAAAAAAAAGTTAATTTTCTCTGTGTATAATGTAAGACAAGAACCTAAAATAGTGCATCATCTGCAGAAAAGAGGGAAAAACCTGAAGAGAAGTTTGAAATTACCTCAAGATAGGATTTTCCACTTGAAACACTTAAAGTGGAGAAAAAGCAGGGAACCCCAATTTGTTCACCAAGTGACATTGATTGCAAATTTTTTTCCAGTTTCTGAAATCTAAGTCAAAGTCCATAGTCCAGTCATATTCTTATTTTAATTAACTGATGAAATGATGAGCTGAACTCCTCAGCTTCCAAAAGGTGGATCATACCCACAGCTGCTTTCCAGTCAACTCACTGCATTCAAAAATCTACTTCAAGTGGTCAGAAATGATAGATTATTTTTCAGAAGATTTCAGTATAGTCTTTAATTATCCTTTTAGCCTAGGGAAGAAACCGAGTGTTTAACAGTACTTTAGAGACACTGCTTCCAGTAGAATCCTTATTGCTAAAGTGTCCTGAGTGATATACTCACAGCAAAACAGTAATCAAATCACATAACTGTTGGGACAATAAATTACTGTCAGAAGAGTTGGTAACACTGGATGTCACACACCCCCTGTATGGTTACTTAGTGCAGGTTATCTGCAAATGCAAGGAAGTTGAGACAAATGATTTTTAAACTATCAATCGAAGGGATAATTAGAAAAGAGTTTAATAAAAAACCTGTATAAATCTCCTAGGTTTGTCATCCTGATACTCTTACTGTTGAATAAAAAATGAATATTATTTAGTGTGCCAAACTTACAAAAAAATAACTCCGTTTGAAAACCATATGAGATTTACTGAATTTGCAAAAACAGTATTCTCCAAATGTAAAGAGGAATTCAGTAACAATGTCCTAATTGTCACCAGGATAACAAAGCAACAACAGATGCAAAAATGAACAAGGTTTCATACAATTTATGACGGAGTCTGAATTCTACCCTACTGGTCTATATTATACTATTAGTTTAAATGCATAGAGGTGAGTGAATAATCAGCTAGTCATAAAAGGTGCCACACATTTCTGGTTTCTTTCCTCTCACTCGAGCAGATATAGTCACAAGTTCTGAGCAAGAGAACTTGCTTAGTTCTCTTTCAAGCGCTACAAATTGTTCACTCAATATTCATTAAAAAGACCTTTATGGGTCCTCATGTTAAAGCTGTGTATTGAATACTGGAGTTTTCGCTACATTATTTGTCTCTCTGAGCATTCATTTAGTCATTCAAGCCTTGAGAAAATGTGATGAAAGACTGTTGTATTCAGTCTTGTTCTCCAACACAGCCAGCATGAGCTGGTTAAAAGTGGAGAGTTCACACATTTTCAGGATGAACTACATAGAAATTGTAGAGGAGATGTGAACCAGTATGTCAGCCTTTATAGATCTGTGATTCCTTCTGCACCTGCAGCTCCTCAGTGCTCAGAAGTCCACCACAACTCTGGTTGAGGTGCAGGTATGCAGCTTTAAACAGCTAAATCCCATTGAGAGCTAAATGTTATCCAGCCCTTTCCATGAATCCTTGAGATAATTTTCATTGCCTTTTGCCTTCTAAATGGGCACAAAAAGAGATGCTGTCATTTTGTCCCATTCAATTATCTCAGAAGTAAACTGACTCATTTGGAAAGTAGAGTACATGCTATCTCAGTCAGTGAGTATTTAAAGTCTTGGAATATACCTTGCCAGGGAATTTACTAACTGGCAGGTCAGAGGTTAGAACCAATGTACAACCTTTATGTCCAGCCTGGCTCACTGTATCACAAAGGACATAAAATCCCTCCTGTTAGAAAAAGAGTATGGAATAGGTAGTGCAGGACACAGCAGGGAAAAAGAAAGGGGTCTAAAATTCAGGATTTTTTTAGAGGTATTTTAATGTGAACCACCCACAAGCTGGGCAAATGTTCTAACCTCTAGATTTATAAACAGTCAAGTAGTGCACATCATTTCCTTCTTCTCCTATGCAGGAATTTTAAAGTTATCACATCTGACCAAGGTTATTACTGACACAAACACGTAGGCATAGGCTGGACATAGATTCAGACCCAAGGTGGCTAAACCTCCCAATATGGTAGAAATGCCAACACGTCTCTGCTGAGAAGTTGTGTGCAAACCTTTGCCAGTTCATGGCATTTCCTTCCTTGCATGACTTCATATCTCCATGCATAAATTAAGAAAAAACTTGACTGTTGAGTTTTAGGATCTTTTCCAGGAACTAGGCATCAAAAATGTCAACAACTATTTAATTTATATGTGTTAACAAGCCTCTATGGAGTACACAGTTTATAATTAGTTCACATTGGGCTTATTTCAAGAGTCCAAGCTTTTCCATTGGCAGAAGGAAAAAAAAACCAACACAACAGACTACAGAAAAAAATTTCAGGTGTGTCTATCACATATCCAAAAATCAGAGTTTTATACTAAGAATTGGATGTGAAATTATTTTCATATCTTACTAATCTCAGTAACTGTTGTTTGGAATGTTACAAAAGAAAAGAGAATCTGATTTAACTCAGGTTTATACTCCACACCCCAATATCCAGATGATTTTTGAGGTGAGTTTACCTCACAGCCTGTCAAATGCAGGTGATGAGACATACATCAAGGTTAATTGTTCAAAGGGAAAAGAATAACAAAGGAAACCAAGAGCAGGAAGGGAAGAAGAAATGCAGCTTCTTTAAAACAATGTGTTTACCTCTCCTGTAGGAACAAACTTATTCTAAAACATGCCTCCCTTTCTAACATTTCTGGGTCAAAAAACATGAAGAACATGGCAGAATGCCAGGAATGTCAGAGCACTGAAAATAACATGCCAATGATATCAAAGAAGGATGAATAATAATGCAAGAAAAGAGAAAGGTCATATACTTTGCCATAAGGATGAGTGAAGAATTTTAATACTTTATATCAAGACAAGCAGGGGTATCCAATCAAAATCAAATTACAATGAAAAAGAGCACAGTCCACTTGTGTTGCTAAAATTTAGCAGAATACTTGAAAGAACGTTGTGAGATTTTATCTGTCAGAGAAAATTTGGGCATATTTATGTACAGTGAAAACCCATCAATCAGAATTTTAGAATTAGAAAACTCACTCAAAAAAAAAAAAGGTACTAGAAAATATATTTCTCCTAAAACTTCCCTTGAAGTTAGAGACAAAGCTCAAGTTTGAATCTGTTTTAAGGGAAGGAACAGTACTGACTTCAGTGTACTGAACTTACTTATACTTCAGGGAAAATAGACTTCTTAACCATACTTGAGAGAAACTTATGACTATGAAAACCCCAAACTAATTTTCACTAAATTAAAAAGTGGCACTTTAGGCAATAAATGTATATATTTAGATTGTCTTATCTTTTAAAAGAAGCAAAAAATCTCAGGAGCTAAATGTGTTTCATTTTTTTAGTGCCACCCCAGCAAAATATATCAATTTGGAAGCTCTTTTAGCATGTAATTAATTTAGTGCAGTAGCTAATTTAGCTGGGAAAGGGAAAATTAAAATATCATCACATCCCTCTATTTTTGTATAGCCGAAATCCAAAAGTCCGCAAAACATAAGTAAAACAAACCAAAAATTATTAAGATTTCCTTTTTTCTGGTATTATCTGGTTAAACAATCTAGAGTGTAGGGTAGGTACAATTTCAATTCAAGGCAGTGTCAAAAGTGTATATATACACACCTGTCCATCTAATAGAAACTTAGGAAATCTGTTAGCTCAAAAGCAATTTTTAAGCTTGGCAGAGTTAGAGAAACAGGCATGTTTTCATGCTGTATTCACCACAAGAGAAGAAAGGAGGCTGCTTTTCTGGAAGCTCACCATGTAAAACCATGATCTGAAAAGTCTATCTGTAACACCATCTTATAAGGTAATGTCATAAACATCTAAGAAGTCTTCCCTAGAACAATGAAATTCAAAATTTAAGGTCAAAATTATATTTTAAGTACAAAGTTAAAAAGCTACTTGAACACTCAAAGACAGATTCATTGGAATTATAGGAAAACAGAAGAAAAACTATTTGCCCACTAACAACATAAAGTATTCATTTGTATAATAAGAACCATGAATTTCAAAATTAATTCACTTGTCTCTATGAAAGATAATGAGGGATTTAATGGAAAATGCCCTTTCAGTTTTAATAATTTTTAATTTTAGAATACTAAAGATATCAGGGAAAGCACTGTTATTCTAGTAATATTGTACTATTAGCTGGAACATACAGAAAGGCTAAAATTAATTGACTAACAATATGGTACAGCAAAAGAAACAGCTGAAAAATGCTCCCAGCCCCTTTGCCAAAATGCATTTCCAGCTTTTCAGCAAATAAAGAATAACAGCTAATTACAATGAAGACAGCTTAATGTAACACTTCTCAAGCTGTGGTGTTCCGAACATCTGCCTAAAAGCAAGAAACATGGTATTGCTTTCCCTACTTGTTTCCTCTGTCTCCATATATGAAAGGGCCCAAGGTTACTGCAGTTTCTGATCACAGCCAAGGCCTTTAGCCCAATCCCTCGAGTGTTTTCTGAAGTCTTTACAATTTTTGCAGCCTAGGCGGTGGGCTGAGATTGAAATGATGGTGTCTATACACATGTGCACGCTGCCAA
This sequence comes from Nicator chloris, assembly GCA_013400495.1. Classification (NCBI taxonomy): domain Eukaryota; kingdom Metazoa; phylum Chordata; class Aves; order Passeriformes; family Pycnonotidae; genus Nicator; species Nicator chloris. Next base: position 5,704 of record WAAE01007761.1, read on the forward strand.
CATGAACCAGGAATTTTTCTCCAAGGTGAGGGCTACTCTGGGCTCCAGCCTTTTGCCTTGCCCTGGTGCTTGCAGGGCAGTGGGACACCTTGAAGGGACTGCAAAACTTTTTCAAGAAAAACCCCTGGTACAAAAGATATTTTGCCTCCACTCATCTCGCTCTCAGGGGCTCACCCAGCTGCAGAGCAGCTTTCTCTTTAGCCACTTGTTCAGGCAGCAGGTAGTTCTGTGGCTGTTGTCAGAATTGTTCTGTAAGTCTGTGGTCTCAACCTGCACTCCCTGCACCAAAACTCTGGGGTTCCCTGAGGGGCTGAGGCAGCTCTGCAGGACCCCCACCATGTGCCAGCCCCTGGATCCATGCAAGCAGACCCATGAAGGAGGTGGTGAGCCCACAGCTTGTGGGCCAAGAGACAGGGTGGGAAGCAGCAGCAGAAGTCACTGACCAGGCCTTGAGGCTGTGTCCATCTTCCAGCCATAACACCTGGAGCAGCAAAATCTGCCTGTCCTACGGGTCTCTCCACAAAGGCACAATGAGGTGGAAACACGAAGGTGATGGTTTTGTCCTCCCTCAGCTGCCACCCCATCTCTCTCAGGCACACACTGGCAGGAACCACCCCAGGCGCTGCGACCCCTCCTTCCCCTCCACAGGGCTGCAAGCCCCTGTCTGTGGCTACCCCACCCCCAGCACTGCAGCCATAAGGCAGGGCCTGTGTCCTCATCTGAGCTGGGAAGAGCCTGTCCTTGGCACACCTCTGGAGGCCTACTTCAAGACACAGTACAATGAATTCCCCCTGTTTCACACTGTTGATCCCAGCCTGCCTTACATGTGCTGTTCTAACTCAAGGCTGTGGTGTTGATCATCAAGGTGTTACGTGAAATAAACATCCCGTCAAAGCTGGCTGTGTGAGAGCAGCTAAGCCTGTCTTTCAAAGCCATCATCATGGGCAGAGGTCCAGGGCATTAATGGTGCCATTATCCCTTGCTTACTTGTGCAGGTCCTTCACCTGCAGCCATTGAACCATCAGACACTGAGGCTCCTCACGGAGAAAGCTGAGCAGTGGGCAGCATCCATCCCCTGACAGCTGGAGGGTCTGGGGAAAGGCCATGTTCAGCCCTACCAACCACACCTGCATCAGAAAACCTGGATCTGCAAGTCACTAAGGCAGCCCTCCAAGAGTGAGCACATTATTCATGATGAAAAAATGTATTTGACAATATGAAACAGGGCCACCCAGGGAACCTCCTCAAAACCATCTTAAGTACCCCTCCATTTTAATAATCTTTCCTGCTCCTCCTTCCTTTCAGCTATTATCCTCAAGAATTTGAAGACTCCTTGCTAAGAAAAGAAAGGAAGATATTTCAGAGGCAGTACTTTTACTCCTGTTGCTACACCGTAGTCCAGTCTTCTTATAAGATGGACTACACATAAAGGGGGAAAAAGAATAAAAAAGTAGAAGATAAAAAGAAATGTGGCTTTTTCAGTCACAGTCCTTTTCCTGGAAAGTCAGTTGCAGCTGACAGTACAGACTATTGACTATACTAGTAGCCTTTCCTCCTAGTCCTGGTAAAATATTTTGTTCTCTTCCCAGTTTCAGCCTTTGAAACAAAATTCTACATTACTAATATCAATATATCAGTATGTGTTAATTGTACTTTTCTACAGTTGTTATACCAAATTCTTGTAAATGGCAAATGTTTGTGTGTCTCAAAGTAAGGAAATAAAGTATATCTCAATGGAAGCAGACTACCCACAGAAAGACAGGCACTTGGCATAAATGTAGCAAGACTTTTTCTCCCTTCTTCCTCCCTTTCAGTTTTCATTTCCCTCTTTTCTCTGTCTTTCTAGGGCACAAAGAGTACAAGAATAAAGAGACAAAAAGGGTATTAAAAACTCTTCGAGGATCTGATAGAAAAGGTGGAGCATACCTAATAAGGAACTATTCAATAGAGTCATTTTGTTCTTAATTCTACTGCAATTATCACTTCTTTAATCAAAGACTTAGATGTTTTAATTAACCTTGATTTCATCCTTTAGTTTATTCAGTGTTTATCCTGTATTTAGGTTAATCTAAAAAAAAAAAAACAAAAAACCAAAAAACAACAACACTTCTCTGGAAGGAAAATCCTAATGAAGTAAAGCCCACATCAAATTCTATTTGCCTTCATATCCCAAGATTATTTTGAAACTTTCAATGTTAGGCTGTCTTTTCATCTACACAAGTGATTTTTTTCCTTCTCCACAACCCTAAAAATGCGTGTGTCTCCACTCATCCCCCTACCTCATTCTAGCCTCTCTCTAGGAGAGATACATTGTTCACTGCTGTGTTCCCTCTAATCAGAATTATGCAGAGATGGACAGCCTGAAATTTCTAACAAACCCAGACTGTTAATGAGAGCTACATGGTTTCCCACTTTTTTTTTCCTCTACTTGCTTTTAAGGAAACATCTATAGAGGCTGACATCATGCTGATTTGATGAGGTTTGGCATGCTAGATGACTGAAGTAATGCACATGTTTATGCAGAAACAAATAAATTTCTTCCTTTGTTTGAGGTACTGCGCTCAAGAGCTTGGCTCTTGTTATGGCACCCTTGTTCACAGCAGAAGTAAAATTAATTAGGGAAATTTTAGGAATATATATATTCTCAGGCCTTTTCTAGGTGAAAAATGTGGAAAGGGAAAAACCTCCTGTTTAATTTAAAGGAAAAGAAACATTAGTTTCAGAGGATCTTCCTAAACCTAAGTGATGTAAACCTGTTGTATGATCAAAAACTACTTCTTTTGGGAAACATGACTTTACTACAGCTCTAATGAAACAAGACACATGCCTGTGGGAAATTATTCCATTGAGGGGCTACGTTCAGCAGCAGTGCTGTGGGTGACCTCTGGCAATGTTAGAAAAAAACATCCAGGAAAACTTGCCTTTTATTTTTTGAGATATAAAATAGATGGAGAATGCTAAGATCATTATAAAGCAAAGAACTTTTTGTATATGCCCTTTATCCAACTTGAGAGACTTGAAAGTCAGTCACTAAAAAGTGTTTATGAAACTCTTCAACTAGTTTAAATCTAAGAAATGTTTTTTCAATGTACTCTTGCCCTTTATTACCTTGATCTTTCTTCTAACACAAAGTTTATAGGATTTGGGAGTTTGTTGATCTCTGTAAAACAGTATCTGTATCACTTATATTTCTCTAGTAAGCTCCTGCCTTTATTTTGGGTGTTGATTTTCATATCTCTAGTGAGGTTTACAAGGCATATATCTTTTTCTCTGTTCCTGCTGTCTGTAAAGAATCCCCCCTCATTTTTTATATGGTAGTTTTATAAATATCTGATGTGTTGTAATAAGGTAATTTTTAACAAAAAAAGTAACCTTCCACAGCTTTTTTAATATAACTTAGCTATCCAATGACTGACTGCTTTGAGATAGAGAAAAGGGAGGGAGAGATTAAATATATAAAGTAAATATTGCATATACTGTCCAAATCTCAAAAGGCATTGGTTTCTTTCTAAAAGCTCTAGTTTTATTTAAAAGGCACAAGCAGTAAATACACATATTATTAAGGTGACTGTATTTTCAAATAAACACCAGTGCTAAGATACTTTGTGCTGATATTTTTAGGGTCATAAAGTAGTCACACTGAATTCTAAAAAAGCATGTTTTAAGAAGTTGCTGCTCCTGGCTTGTGACTGAGCAGTGTGTGAACATTTGGAATTAGATGGCTGATTTCATTCTGAATTTCCTACAGGAAAAGGAATATTGCAGAAATGAACAGCACTTATGTTTTCATATTAGTGAATGCCTCTGTTATCAAATTATTACAGATGTAAAAAAGAGCTAAGCAATGTAATCACAGCAAACTCTGTAGTGCTCAGAATTCTCTCTCTGTGATTCAATCTGTGAATCAGCAGACTGACCATGAAAAAAGAGGTAAATATAATTTTCATAAATAGGTAAATATAATTTTTATAAATACCTGATTTAGTGCTCACATTGAAGGTCACTCAGCATTCAGTCCAACAGTTCACTTACTCCTTGATAAAAAAGAAGTCTAGCTAAACTAGAGGTTTAGAATCAATACACTGGGAACACATCCAGAAAAGGCCAGAGGAAACCTTCTGCTTATCCCAAAGGGTATCCCAAAAGATATACAGCCCATTGAATTTTACAACTTTGATACAGTTCTTATCCTCTCAGTATCTGAGCATCAATGTACAATGCTATGGATCCTCCCAATCTCCAAATAAGTTTGGGTTTTGAAGGTTCTAAGTAGAAGAAATGTTTGAAAGCTATTAGTAAAAGACATCTTACTGTCTATTAAGAATTGGTACTACCATGCCATATCCCCACAAATGCAACTTCCTATCAACACCAGATAGTATATGACCAAGGGAATGCACAATAAATGCATAAGTGAGCCTCAAATTCCCTCCTAGGCATTGCACACCTAAGTTTGACTCAGAAATTTGTGGACTTTATCCCAGTATTTGTCAAACACAGCAATAAAAATTTACTCAAAAAAAATTGTCTCTGAGAAAATAGCTTTGTTTTGGGAAGATTTGCCTACCTTCCTAACAGCTTCCATGTCAGTGTGCACTTTGCTTTTCCCTGTTCATAGCCAGGCAGCATGGCATCTTGCCACAAAATTGGGACAGACCAGCTTCCAACAAACCAATTCACCCCAAACTTTGGCACTGCTGCCAGACATCTTCTCAGCTCCCTGACAGCTACGAAAGCCATCTTATATTTGCCACAGTCAGAAGTCTCAAGTTCCCTGGAACCAAGCACTTTTAATTTGGATTTAAGTGGGAACTACGTACTACTGAAGCTAATTATATCACCAGTTAAAATCAATACAAATGCTCTGTGTCTGGGCTATTGGAATTTTTTTTCTTCTAAAAGTATAAACTCTACTCTATGAATGAAATTAATTTCCCCTTTAATGAAAACTATGATATACAGGGGACAAAAATCTCTTTTAAAAGTTTATAAACATGCTATTTAAACGTTTTACACAAAATGTATCACTCAAAAACTCTCATGTTTTTTGATATAGGTGTTATGCACCTTGAGACAGAGGGCAACAGTGTTGCAGCAGCCCTCTTGTTAGAGGGCAGAAATGAGCCAAGACACAGACTTCTTGTTTATCACAGCATGAAAAGGGCCGTGATTTATTCCTCTTTACAGCTCAGCCATCCTGACTCCAACCATTCACTGACTCTGGCTGCAGCAGCTCCTGCTGGAGGTTTCCCTTGCAGCCTCTGACTGCTGGGTATTCCCTGCTAAACTCTGACTGCAGGGATCATTTTGCAGGCTCTGACTGCAGCTTTTACCTGGCCAGACTGTGACTGCAGGTTCCAACAACAGGCTCTGACTGCANCAACAGGATGAATGCACAGGAGTCTAGAAAAGGGCTTAAAAGAACACTAATGGCATCAAGCAAAAACTCTGAGGCACAAGGACAGGTTGAGAACCACATTACTTACATTTCCTCTGTATTTAAGAGCTATTTTTTTTCTAATTTTTATTAATCTTAGTTAGCCTTAAGAGTGGCAGTATCCAACATATTTAGCCATGTTGAATTTATAGGAAAAAATGAGAATTTCTTCATAACTGTGAGAGACTTCAAGGTCATTCACACTGCAGTAACTGCAAGTATTTTGCCCAAGTGAAACAAGAAAGAAATTCTAATCGTTCTATTTGTTAATTTGTCAGCTGTGTTTACCAATCTGAGTGCATACTGATGGCATTAATAGCTGCAAATTTAAACAAGGAATGACAATAAATAAGGGATAAATAATCAAAATATAATAATGAAATCATCCTTTCCGTCATCGGTTTATGAGATGTGCTTTTTGAGATCTATCAAGTTATTTTAATTTCGTATTTTATTTTTTTATTGGAGCAACAGATAGCCATTACATCTTGATAAGCTGAGATGAAAACACTTCATCCTGTATATTAAGATACATCAGTGTGCATTATTTTTTCCTTGTCTTTGGTAAACATCCCAAAGTATCAGCAGTATTTTAAAATACTTTACAAATACAATATACAAATACAAATATCTTCTATTTACAAAAAAATCCACCAAAAATGTTTGGTAGGAATTCATCTGAGCTATCTCAAGTGAATAAGGCATCTCAGTAATAAACCATCTAGTGAATGAAACATATTAGCAGATAATTTTGAAATTAAAGAAAAACCCCAAGCTGGATGAAAAGCCATCTGTATTTCCTCCAGCTCTCCCTGTCTGGCATGCTGCTTACTGTTTACTGTTGCCCAGGCCTAGCTGTACTGGGACAGGAGCTACAATGCCTAAACAGTACAGATAAAACCTGCTCAAAAATAGAACATGCAGAAGTGGCATAATAAAATTCTTACTGGTCTTCTGAGGTTCTCAAGCAAGGTCTGCAGAAAAGAAATAAGAAAAATTGTGAAATGTTCATATTTTAAGACAATAAAAAACAATGAAGTCGCTACCAAGCAGGCACTAAGTCGTCCCTCACCCATTTTTCTGCTGCAGTTCTGCTGCTTTGAAACCTATTTCAGCCAGGATTCAGGGTAAATTTATCACGCATATATGAAAGGCATATAACTCCACCTGTTCCTGAGGGCAAAACCCACAAATGAGGTACCACTAAGTACCTAAGAAGTTATAAGACTAAATTACCTAGTAGACATATTGCTACTAATAAACGAGTGGGAGGTATATTTTACCAAACTCTTTTAAGCATTGGGCTAGTACCCAAAAAGCACAGGGGCTTCAAAATTAACAGCTTCAGTTCCTAGTATTAGAAGCCAAACACTGCCTGAGGGGTGTTTCAGAAAACAAACAAACAAAGAGTAAACAGTTTCACAGAATATCCCCCTCCCTTCCCCCACGCAGTTAACATCTCCTGAATAGCAACAGCTGGGCTGCCTATTTATATACAGCAATCAGGAAAGTGTGCAGTACTCCAAGAGCATCCCAGGAAAGGAACTGTTCCTCAGAGATTTACCCTGGGCAAGGTACAATCACAGGCTCCCCAACAGACATGTCAGAACTCATTAAGAAGGAGGCTCATAAATACCAACAGATTATTCCAGCCATAAAGTTACAATACTAAAAGCAAATTATTTCTATGGGCTTTGAATCAGGTATTAATGGTGTGTATCCAGATCCCTAGGAGGTGTAAACCAGTATTGCTCCATTGGCTTCAACACAGAAGGACACTGATTTGCTTGAAAGAATCTCCCTTTGGGGAGCTGTTTTTGAGTTGCGAGATTTGTATCCAGCTCTTTGTTTTTATTCTTTCCCACTCCTCTGTACATTCATCAATTTTTACACAGATCCAAATTAAACCCTTTGAGAATGAGTTCCATGCAGAAATAATTTAAAAGCCCAGAAATGTCAATTAAAATAAGGTAAAGCATTCATAAATTGAAAACAAAACTACCATTATAGGCCAATAAATTAGACTATGTAGAATTAAACCACCAAGGATTTGAGATTAAAAAAAACCCAAAAAGCAAACAAATAGTTCAATTAAACTGTAGAACTGAAACTAATGAAGCCTGTCCTCTGATTTGTGCCCCATGATAAGATGTTTTTTGAGTCAAGAAATGTGTGAGCTTGAACTGAGACTTTTCTTGAAGTAGACTTACATACAAGATCTATCTTCTCTAAGGATTTGCTGAAATATCTAATAACAGGTGATTGTTGGCTTTTTGTTCACCTGAGACAGTTTTATCATCTATATTCCAAGTACATGTTTTCATTAATGTGTAGGTCTCAGCTTTCCCTGGAAACTCTCTACTTCTATCAATCAAGAGGGCTCCTCAGACATGAATAAAAACAGGATAGTTCTCAGTGTTTTTTCACAGGAAATTTTCTACTTGTTTCCAAATATATGGGAACTTGAGTTAGCAAAAATACTAAGAACTAGTATCTTTATACTCTTAGAGGTGTTATACCTTATTTGCTTTTATCTTTGCATCTCTGATTATCAAAATGGATGTTATTCAAATCTGGATCACAGAATAATTTCTTCGCAGGGACCTTTTCCAGTAGATCAGTTTGCACAAAGCCCCATCCAACCTGGCCTTGAACACTTCCATGGATGGGGCATCCACCACTTCTCTGGGCAGCCTGTGCCAGAGCCTCACCACCCTCACAGTAAAGACTTTCTTCCATATATCTAACTTAAATTTCCCCTGTTTTTGTTTGAACCCGTTGTTCATTCTGTTTACTCCTTGTCCTATCACTACAGTTCCTGATGAATAATATTTTACTAGTCATAGGAAAAGCCCCTACAGTTCCCTAGAGCTTGAAGTCTGATGTAGACAGCAGGATTTTGATCAAAAAGTATAAAACTAACATTCAACTGTCATGTACTCGTATCACTTTGGCTGTTAAATTTCTAAAATTCTCATGCATTTGTAGTACATGACAGCTGGATGAACTTGTAAGTATTTGGAAGACATTAATTATTCATTCCTAATTAATTATGCTGAATATTTTGCTTCTTGCACTGTTGCTCATTATATAAACTAGCTATCAACCTACAGTTACTCGAGTGATGCAAAATCTCTAATGAAGATGGTTAATGCATGTCACTAATAAGAGAGGTACACCTCAGCTGAAAGGAAGAGCACTTTGATAGGTGTGTTTTGTTGGCTGGTAAGAAGTCTCTGATGAATCTGCACTATTGATTGCTTTTGGGAAAGTACCGACGTGATATTTAAATGCTTAAATGGTATTCATGATCCTCATTGACAAATAAATGCAACAATTTCAAAAATAGCTTCCCACTTCTTTAGTAAAATGAGTACAGGAAGTATTACACCAGTTTGGTATTTTCTGTGTACATGTATTTATTCATGTAGTCCAGCAACTCTTTAAATCTATTGCTAAGCTAGAAATTATTGACAACACTACCATCGTTATTAACAAATATTCATTACTCCTATGGGTAAGGAGTATGTTCAAAAGCAGTTCTATCATAAAATAAAATAATATATTCCCAAGCTAATATGACACTTTTCCAAAGTGGGGAGATGGCGATAATATGCAGAATGTGGACGTTAAACTACTAAACTCCTCTATACATCAACTGAACGATCTAAGCATACTTCAAGCTACTCCCAAGACCTAATTCAAGATTTTAATTGCAAGTTATCTCAGTGCAGAGCAGTGGAGATTTGCCAGAGCAGCAGTGCACTAGTCCTTCAGTAAAGACCACAGGAGAAGGGGCAAAAAGCCTTGCTATCTAGGATCCATGAAAATAATACCAATTACAAAGAAATTGTTCTTACTTTTTTTAATATATATTTATTAAGCAAAAGGACATCTGTCTGACATAATTTTTCACAATAAAAAGGAAAAGTGAACAAGTTGTGGTTGATTGCCTTCCCCATTTTATGAAATGTCCTTAGAAGGTTTTTCTGGACTCCCTGAGAGCCCTACCAAGCAAACATCCTAGACTCCAGTGCTGTGAAGTGCCTAGATGCAAAGGACTTGGGATTCTTAGGATATTCAGATGTAAGGAAAGCAGGTGTTTATTTTCCTTGTTTGTTTGTTTGTTTGTTTTTTCCATTTATCCTTCCGTGTTGGTTCCCAACAGTACAGTACGAACAGAAAGCCAGGAAGATAAATGTAAATCAAGAGTGGCAGAATTTCAGTGAGACTAAAATAAGCCTCTCTCTAGCCTCCTCTTCAATTCCCCTGAAAATAAAATCAACCAAGAAAAAAACTCTTTGATTTCGACAGTATTTGAAAATATTTTGTATGCTTTTTACAACTCAAAGAATTTGGGCTTCTCAAGTGCTTTATTATCTCAGGAAATCTCGAATTTACTTAGAATGGTTTTGCTTTCTCATGCTTGGATATTGTCTTTTTCTCTGTATCTCTTCTGAAACTTATCTTGCAATCAAGCTTTCCAATGAAACAATGATTGTAGAGCATTTTTCTTCTATCATACGATCCTTTACCTCCAAGAAAAACAACTTCTTGTTCTCTCCCAAAAATGTAATTTTGTTGTTTTGTTTTTGTTTTTTTTTTCTTAGATATAATGTTATTTCATAGGGATTTAAATACCCTGTTTGATTAACCTCTCTGGATATTGCCATAGTCTCAAGCTCATTTTGTGTTGAACTTCTCAAAACTGAGTATCAAAATGGGGTTAGAAAAACACTGTGTTGCAATTCAGAGTGGCATTCCCCACTTGACTCCTCCAAATATTCCCACACCCACAATACCCCAGGCAAATTTCCCTGACCTCCAATCATCTAACTAAATATTTTTCTTCAAGATACAAATCCATTTTTTAAAAAAATTAATACTTCGCATTTCCTTTTTATAACTAAGACAATGATTATGGGTTTTTTAAAGAAATTAAACAAAGGGTGACATTTTTGATTGTATTTCTGAGCAAAGATTTCCATTTTGTCAATTACAAAGGCAAGAACTAATATCTATCAATAATTTGTACTTTGTTAAAAGTAATTTAATCTTGCAGTCTTTAGCTGCTGTCAGGGAAAGCTGTATCTCAGGTCTAAATCAGTACAGGGATTGTTAACATGGTTAGTTTACATAATGAGCTGCTACAGAGGATGCAAAAATCATCAGCATAATTGCTTACAAATGAATAATTAATAGCTTGTATGCAAGTTAAGAGGTTCATCAGAGTGACACAAATTCATGAACATTTATGAGCAATTAATAACCAGAAAGCCATTGATAGATGAGCCACGTAGTGTATACAGTATCTTCAAATGGGAACAAAACCACTTTTCCAAGCCATGAGGTTGCCAACGGTCTGAATCAGAGCGGTAGAAGGCTGAGCTTCAGGGACAAAGTGCCTGCTGCGTGGGAATGGAGGCTCCTGATGCTTGCACATAAATAGTCCATTTGTAAGGATTCAGAAGTGATATAAACCTTCAAAGAGAAAAACTGGTGTTAATGATTGACAGATTTTAGAGAATGAAACAAAAATGGAGGAGAGGAAAGAAGCAGGCAGAGAGGGAACAGAAAAACTTGGCTTTCTTTAAATCCATACTTGTTCAGAACTAGGTTCTAAACCACAGCACAGTAAATATCCTCTCTAATAGGTATAAGTAATAAAGGATTTTATGGGGTTTTCTTTTCTACCCAAAGGTGACTCATCACAGCAAGAACAAAGCAGAACTCCTGCGGTGTTGTGTAAGGTTTGCTGCAAATGTTTTGGCTTCCTACATCTTCTTAATGTCCTACTGAATGAAGTCCTGCTGACTGTAATAAAAGTCTGTAAAATTATTAGATACTCAATAACAATGTATTGTGTAAAGCAATGTCAGCAGATTGGCGTTAACAATAATGTAGATCCTACCAACAGAACTCTACTAGAGCAGTGTTTGGATAATATTCATGCTAAGTTGAATCTGATATTATTAGACTTAGTAATGAGGTGAGCCTTTATTGTGTTTTAAGTGCAACCTTCTAGGGATTCAAAACTCACATTAGTTTTTAATCATTTTTAATAACAAAACCACCAACCAGTCACTGGGTAGGAAAGCTGTTTTAGCAAAATTTTAATGACTTGTATTTTCTCAGGGTTGCTGAATCATAAAATATAACACACAAACTGCTGGGGTGGGTGTGTGTCTGTGCATAATGTCTGTGCACATAATGTCTGTGCATAAAGCAACAAGGAATCAACAGCTTCTGGGAAAGAGGAGACTAAGGAATGCCCTGAATCTTCATTTTACTGTCGTAAAAGTTAACCATGAGCAGTAAAGAAAGTGAGTATAAAGATGGAATAGTCCCAAGTTTAAAGGATAAAAACCCCCTTTGTTCAAGCATCATGTCCATGGCTGAATGCTTTCTAAATATAATAATAATAATAATA
>WAAE01007765.1:0-29050 GCA_013400495.1 Nicator chloris
TCTATCTACTTGGCTTTTTAAATTCCTTCAAAGAGTGAATGCCTTCCCCCAGCCCCATTTTCTTGCTGTGGACAGTCAAATCATATTTACTGGACTGCAGCCGAGGTCTTAGTGCAGAAATGTGTTAAATTGCCAGCTGATGTTTCAATGCTGGTATTAACACAGTTAATAGGAGTGATCTTCTCTTCATGCTCAAGCACGGGAATTGAGACAAGTTTAGATTTACAGTGGTACAAAAATATCAAAACATTCTCCCATCAATAGAATCCCAAAATAACCTCAATTTCTCATTACTTCTGAAGGGACTCTGACTTGCCCTCATTTGTAATTTTCTGCAACTGTAAAGAGCAGTTGAAAGGCTCTGTCTCTAATTCCTGCTAGAGGCAGGGAACACAGGTGTTCTTTAGATTAAGAGTTGCAAACGAAGGTTTTAGCAGTGGAGTGGAGAAGGCCACTTTTGAATAAGGAAATAATCTTGTGATTTGTTTTAATGCTGCTTTCAATCCATGGATTTGGGCTGAAAGTTCCCATCCATGCTTTCAAGATTAGGTCCTTTAGATCCTGGCCCAGAAAACTTGTTTGGGTTTATTATTTCCTTGCTTTTCAAGGAAGCATCTGGATATATCAGGAAGAAAATATCACATGGTATGTAAACTTGTTATGATGTGAGGGTATAGATACTTATTTTTAATGAAAAGCTTCAGTTTTTAACTGCAGTCTGACAAGCTGTTCATGGGCACACCACTGAATCATCAGTGGGTCTGAACTATTGGAATGTTTCCACCTATTAGCGCAGGTTTATGACACATTAACTGTAAATTTTAATTAGTGACTTTTTGAGAAAGGCACTAAGCTCTGGGTTTACAAGGTTTAAATTTAAATATACATAGATGGAGAGATAAAAGATAAAAGCATGATCTCACCTGACTTTAAACTGTGAAAATATAGTGATGGAACTTTAAATATAGTGATGGAAAGATGTAGCAAATATTGCAGAACACATACATCACTTTATAGGTATAAAAGGTACATCTTTTTCATCTGCAAGTACTTACAGGTCAGGAGCACTGGATATTTGCTCAGAATTTTCCTTTCAGTAAATGAGGACACAATAGTTTTCTGCAGCTGTATGGTCTTCACAGACCTGACAGGAAGAGAAATTTGTAACTTTGGTTTACCAGGGATCATATCAAGGGGAAATTCTGTGTTGGAGGACTTAAATCTTAAAAAAAATTCTTAAAAAAAATGCTACCTGTTGTAGTAATGGTGATCCAAACCATGGAATCATAGAAGCATCTGGGCTGGAAAAGATCCGTGAGCCCAAAAATTAACCCAGCACTGCCAGGCCCATCACTGACCCTGGTGTCAGACTCAGGATGGAAAGGCACAAGTTCCTGCAAGGCAGAAATCTGTATTTCCTAATTGTGGCACAGAGCTGCGTCTCCTTTTGAATTCCTTGTGCCTTTCAAGCCATCCAAAGAATCAGAGCAGTGTTAAACTCCTGTCAAGAGAATGGAAAAGTAAGGCTAAAGCTTCAGGAGTTTTCCTTCTTGGCAATAAACCTATTACAGCAACTTATTTTGTATCTAGAGACGGCAAATAAGGCTCAGGAAATGTATGAGCAGCCACTCTGGTTGTTTAAAGTGTCTGATTCACTCTCTGAAGTGTAAAGTGCCTTGAATAAAGAAATGCCAACAGAAAAATACAAAGGAATCAAAATCGTGTATTTCTTCAAAAATTGTAGCTCTGTATAGGTGATAATGATACAAGCAGATAAAACTGAGAGTGAGGGAGGGAAAAAGGCTTAAGTTCAGCTCCTGAGCTGTAACTGGATGTTGCCATTATGCTTGATAACTTTAATTGTGTCTTCCAGCCCTTTTATAAAGCCCCTTCTGCAGCAGTCTGATACTTTTGATGTTCAAGAGATTAGACACAGACAAAATCAGGCCTGTGCACAGTGGGCACCTGTGTTACACCAACACCTTGCAGTATTTACATCAATATTTTAAAATTTAGAATGCTTTCTTTACTCAAAACAGGTTTGTTTTCAAAACAGCTACAAGATGAAAAGGACAAAAAAAAAAAGCTCCTTTTCCTTTGAAGAAAATATTGATTTCAAGGGCACACAAAGCCATCACAGTCTAAACTTGAGATGAAGATAACAGTTCCTAACCAAAGCAGCACAGCCTAAGAACTGGAGTTCTTAGGAATCATTAAGAAAATTGCATAAATATTAAAGAACTTGACTATTACAGAATGTATCATATACACTCCTTTGCATATGTATTTATTATCGAAGTATTAGCTCAAATTGTCATGGCATATGGGAAAACTATCACCTATTTCATTTACTGTTATTTCCTGCAGCTTACCTGTCCTAAAATAACTGCCAGAGCAAACACTGTAATATGTGCTCTGAAAAACTTGCATTTCATATTGCCACTGTCAGAACAAAGGCAGCAATGACATTCAGTGCTATTTCAAACCAGAATTAAAATCCTTCAGAATTAAAATTCTGTAGTAATTCCAAAATATCTGGGTTCTCTCCCCAATGACTTATGTGTCTTCAAAGAAAATCAAGCACCTTTAGTGGGAGCCCAGAACCTCCCAAGGTGATTTTGAGTTCTGGGTGACCTTTCCCAGCCAGAAGTTTGACCTGTGAAACATGAACATAAATATCCCCATATTTTGAAAGTATTTACTCCTGCTAAGCAATCTTAGAGCTTATATCACAAGTGGACATAATTTTTAATAAATTTATGTGTCTATTTCATAGATATGTAAAAATGTAAAGCAGAATTATCATTCATTTGTAGTCAGTGTATAATTTCAGTAAATTTAATTGGTTTGTTTTATAATTCCTCTCTGTTTCACAAAAGAGTTGAAATAACGAGTTGAAGTGTCTCTATGAAAACTGGAAAATGAAGGGTTTAGATTCAATTAATTACTTCACTGAAAGGATCCAATTTCTGGAAAATCTACTTTATTTTCTGTGCAAGGCCAAACAGTAGAAATAATTTTTTCTCAGGAAAAAAAAAAAAAAGAAAAAAAAAAAAAAAAAGAAAAAAAAATAGTTTGCCACAAAAATACAGACTTTACCAAAACCGAGGACTACCAGCTTCTGCTTAAGTTGGCAGGTCTTGGCATACACACAGAGAATAGGGGCAGCTCCTCTGCTTGCACAATCTAATAAGTAGATTAGATCTATTAACCACATCTAATAAACATCTAATAAAGGGAGATTTCAGTGAAACACTCAGCTTTCCCTCCCTTTTTTGACCTCCCCCAGCCCCTGCTCTGTATTTTGCCTTTGAGTGCCAGTAGCAAAGCACATGGGAGGCTGCCCTTGCAAAAGAAGCAGAGTTCTGAGTCATGGCAAAGTGGTAAAATCTCTGAAGGCTGACATAGGATGAGGAGAATAATGTCCCACAAAGAGATGGATTTGCACAAAACACATTTTATCCCTGCAAAATAGTGCAATTAAATGCAGGAATCACCTAAAAAATAAAAGTGGGGTGGGAACTTCATGGGATGCTGAAATGATTTTGTATTTCATAACTTTTTTGAGGAGGAAAGAAGGAGATGGCTCAGAAACTTACATTTTCATTTATTCATTTCAAGATCAGGCAAAATTGGAAAATCTTGGGGCTAAGGTGGTGTGCTTTCAGCTGTGATTATATCAGTGGAGCCTGGTAAAGAGAAAAACAAGTTCTGTGGTAAATAAAGGGGATCCCAGCAGAGCAAAACCTGGGTGTAACATCTGTGTTTATCTTTCCTCTGCCCTGGAGTTCTTTTCATGAGCAATGCCTGGGGGAAGGTTTTGTACACAGAGCAATGTTCCAAAGCTTTCTGGCACGTGTTACACGTGGATATATGTTTGTAGGGAGCACAGCCTCCCAGGAGTGGGTCTGAGTGGGAAATTGTGCTGAGCATTCAGTGTCTGGACATCTGGGGGATGTTCCAGACTGTGTCTAGGCTGGTTCCCTGGATTAAATGTCTGGGAGAGCACTCATTAGATGAGGTTTTTAATTTAAAAGAAAAAGATCAATAGATGAGCATGCAGTTTATGGATTAGGTGGGTCTTCCTGTTAGTTTCATCCAAATAAAACTCGATTTCTGTGCTCTGAGACACAACGACAGCACCACAATGTGGTAAAGGGGAGTGATCTGGAGATCCTCTCACCAAGCTGGGGCTGACACCCTACTGAGGGCACAGCTTCAGGCACTGAGCTGTAAAAGATTCTGTACCCATTGAGGCTTTCAGTTTTCCAAACCCCAGGGCAGTTCATCACTCCCCAGCAGATATTCACTGCCTGGGCACATTTCACACCCTTTTGCTGTGGTATGGTGCTTTGCTGATTCCATCCACTCTTCCACAAAAAAAAGCAGGCAAAGTACCAGAGAGGGAGATGGTGGACAGTCCAACAGAGCTGGTTCATTCACAATTCTCTAAATCCCTTTTCCTGTATTTATCTGTTGACCAAATGAGAGTATAAATGCTAAAAAATGTCTGAGACGGCTGGAATGATGATTTGAAGACTGTGAAAAACAAATGTTTCTGCTCATTTATATTTGGCCTTCCTGTGCTTTGTTTTCACAGTGGTTCAATTCTGAAAGGAGAACCCTTTACTAGTGGAAAGAGCCAAGAAGCAGGCCAGGAAATGGGATATTTCAGAGTTACATACAGGTTAATACCTGTTTTCCATCTAACCTTATGCAAACATCTTGGTTAGTGTCTGGCATTGTATCTGCACCAAAAACTGAGCTGAATAACAAAAGATGAAGGAGTTCTGAAGGATTTATACTGGTCTTATTGGTCATCTAGTTATTAAAAAAACAAACAAACAAACAAAAAATAACAAAAACAAGTGTTAGGCCAGAGACCTGTTTGAGAACGCCAGACAACAACCATCATTATCTCTTCTGCAAAAGGGAAAATCACACTCAAGTGCAGAGAGAGGTTAAAGTGACAGGTCAGAAGTGGCTCAGGAGACAAGAGGGAATCTTTCAGAGAGGTTTAGCTAAAACCCTGGGATTTAGGGTCCAAATCCCTGACAGAAGATGAGGGCAAATGCTGCTCTAATGCCAATTATAAATGGCATCCTCTGCTTGGTCATGAAACTACATGTGGCAGGTGCAGGCAACACGTGGGCTTTTTACATCATCTGGATTTCTTCCACAGAGAAAAAAAAAAAATACATTCCTATTACTTCTTTTTATGAGATCCACCTCTGGTGCCTTCTGCTTAATGATCAGTGCAGTATAAAACATCAGCCAGTGCCACAAAAAGGGGCCCAAACAAGCCATGTTCCTTGGCTGATTGATTTCCTGCGTGGCTGCAGGAGGGAATGTAGGAAATGCCTCTTCCTTGCCCTATTAGAAGCTAGAGATTACAGTAAATGCATTTTCAATATTTACTCAGTGCCTCGTGGCTCGGGGCTGGCGGTGTTTTCAGAGAAAAGCCTCTGGCACATTTTCATAAATTCTTTCCTCACTGAGACCCCTCAGATCTGTGTCAATGAATGGGCTTTTAAGAGGCTGCCACTATTTACAAAAGGCCTTTGATTTTTCAAATAGGAATCAATCTTTTTAATACAGTGAAGAATGCTTTCAGTTCACATTCATGGGACTGGGGAAAGGGGAGGAGAAATGTTACATAGGCACTTTCTCCTCAGTTTCCAACCCTTAACCTGTTTGAAAATGCACCAGTAAACAAAGCAACCTACCTGAAGTGCTTTAACAGTTGCTAAAACATTTTTTGTCCCCTCCTGCACTAACCCACACACATTTTAGAGATCTTTGTGAAAAAGTTCCCATATAACATCAAATGATGTCCTTTTTATGCTCTTCTACAAGTTGGATTTCACAGGAAATTCTGTGGGCTCTCTTCCCGTAGCAACTTCTGCTACTTCATAAATTATATTTGGCCAAACCTACTCCATTTCTGTGCAACAGAAGTCCAGAGTAAAACCAGTCTTAAACCTTTATTCTGTTTTGGTGGTTTTGGGTTTTTTTTGGTTTTTTTTTTTTTTTGCATTTCCATACTGTAGCAGATCGGAGACTGTACAGTGGTTAATAAGCTAATAAACACAACATGAAAATTTGCCATGCACGCTATTTATCATTATTTATCAGTCCTATTACAAACAGCTCTTAGAGAATAAAAATTAAATCAGTGGTTTTATCTTATATGGTGTTGATATGAGAAGGAACAGTGCTGGTCCAGAAATGTTATGTCTATATTGGCAGGTCAGAGAAGAAATAGGGAAGAACTATTGTATGGTGTCAGGTATAAAAAGAGTCTTTCTGAAATGAATTTTTCATTTAAGCCCAGTTGACTTTCCTAGAAATTGGGATCTTAAACAAACCCTACCTCTGAAAGTTTGTCCAAAAATCTGAATTCTACATGGTATTCATTTCACCTTAATTTTGCATTTCATATGTTGTGTAATTTAAGATGTTAATTACACTCCCTTTGCAGTCAGGGTGGAAGAGCAGCACGTTCAGAGAGGAGCCCATCCTGTCTATTCTTGGTCTATTCAGATTTTATGATGGGATAAATCTCTTTATGAGGTGTCCATATGTGATGATATGTCTGAGTATGATGCTATTCGGGAATATAAAAATAAAGGCAGAAGAACAGAAGTTAATTAAAATATTTTAAGATTTTAGTTCCCACGAGGATTAAAATGCTTTCTAATTTTGTCTTTTTTCTTTTATTATTATTTCACTTTTGCCTTGTTTTAAGCTAGTCTGACAACATTCATTAGTCAGGCTTAAAAATAATCCCTTTGTGAAACACATTTAAAAATATGCATGGATTTTACTCAATCCCCTACTTACATGTCTGTTTTGTGCCACCTAGGCTCATGAACTTGGCACTAAGAGTGACATTGCATTTGCAAGAGGTGCTTTAAACTGATTTACAATATCTTGAGAGAGGATGCAGTCAAGCCTAGAGAATTCTGCTTTGTCACAGATTTTAGCAGACCCCAGATATTTTAAGCATACAGAGCTTAGTTCACAAATCAGTGGGAATGATTCAGTGTTGCTGTCAAAGGAGGTAGAATTCCAAAAGAGAGCTAAAATTCCTTTTGAAGATTGCCATTTTTAACATCAGCCAATCTCTCCTGTGGCAGGGACACCATTTCAGCTTTAAATTTTAGGCAATCATTGCTTCTCATAACGTGTTGCTCAGTTCACAGCCCTGATTTCTCAGCAGGACCCCCAGCTTGACCCAGATGAGGATAAGCCTCTTCCTTTCAAAACCAATGCAACACAAATGGGCAGTGGCACCAGGCAGACTTTTATTTGTTACTCATTTGGAGGTGTTCTTTTATGGTCTTTAAATAAGAAGGGGGGAAAAAATTAAATATATGAGACTGCCCATTTCCTTGTCCCCTGCTCCAAAAGGGGACAAGGAGATGAGCAGTCTCATACATATATATATATATATATATTTTCAACTCCCCCTCTGTAATGTTCTGTAAAGTGATTCTTACCTTCTGAGTGGCAGTCATGCTGTTTTCAGAGGTTCCATTCCCCTCTGCCAAAGGCTAAAAATATGTCTGGTCACCAGTGCATCCAAGGTAATCCAATTCATATGTTGATGGTCCTTGAAAAGCCCTTCATTCCAACCCGGCAGTGCCTAAGAGATACCTAATTCCTTTTGATTCTACTTTTCCAGAGTAGAATTTTTCCCTTAGTCCTGACAGCCTCAAAGTGAAAGGGTAAAATGAGCCAATGTTCAAAAAGATGGATGGGTCGGATGAAGCATATCCATCTTTCATGAGAGTAATGCTAAAATTCACTCTCCTGTCCCCCAGCTACCCATAAATTATGCCACTGGTTTAAAAATAATGAATTTTTTAACACAGAAGCTTGGATTCCTTTGTAATTTCACCACAGGCAGGGGTTTTAGACTGTGGCCTGGAGTGGCACGGTCCAGGACAGTGCACTGAGGGGTGTGGAGGCAAGAAAAAAGACATTTATTTGGCTCACGGAATATAAATTCCTGGAGCTTAATTGTCGGTATTTGTCTTCTAACTAAAAGGGGAAATTTTCTGGTGAAATGGAGAGGGTCCTGAGCATATCCCCTCTGCAGGGGAGGCTCAGGGCCAGCTCCAGGATTGCCCAGTGGAGGGATGTCCCTTCCCACTGGGAGAGCTCCCACACCCTGCTGAACCAGTCCCTGCCCTCGGGAGCTCCTTGCTGCTCAGGCCTGGCTTGATCTACAGCACCTGCTGCTCCACAGCCCCCCTCACCCACCCTGACAAACATTTCTTGCAGAAAACAACAGCTTCTCTTACAAAAGACAAGAATATATCATGTAGAAATGCTTCTCTTACAAAAGAGAAGAATATATCGTGTAGAAATGCAATTAAGGATATAGCTCTGAAGAAAAATAGATGTAGTACACCCATAACTAACGGCAGTCTCTTAGCTCTGATAAATCAGAACAGAAACTGGAGTTAAAAAACTCTGTAATATTACCAGAATTACATATTGAACTGTCTAAAGGCTCCAAATGGGTTTTTGTCCTGCTCCTCACATATTGGCTTCCCAAGCAGCAGCTCAGATCTGCAATGTTACAAAAACTGATCATTTTCCACACGTGAACTTGTGTTCTGCTCATCCCTCCCCTGCCAGGGATGTGAGTGAGATTCTCTCAGAAAACGCTGGGATCCCACAAAAATGAACACGGGTCATGAATTATTGAAAACAAGTGTTCATATCTACAGAATTAATAATATATGTGAGGCAAAGTCCCGTTATTTTTCAAACCTCTATTTTGTAACTTGACTCATTGCTCTTTGCATGCAAAATTACACTCATAGAAGCTACACTATCATCAACCAAATATTGTTTCCACAAATCCAAATGTTAACTCACTGGTTTTTTCAGCTACTTCAGATTAAGTCCATGAGTTTAAATATTTGGCACGAATCCCAGGAGAGGAATTTGCTAAGGCACTAAATGATGCAGGTTTGGGTCAGAAATACATATTAGAACCATATGTGCTGGTACAGCAGAGCAGGGAAGAAGTTGCAATATATGAAAATACATTTGGATCAGACTTTTCCCGTCAAATGGCATCATAACCTCTGTTTTCAAGAATGTGCACAGCCTAGGAATTCTTCTAAATTGCACTCTCATACTCAGGTCCAAAGAAGACCCCAGACCACCACAGATCTGTGAGCCACAAGTCCACATTTTTAAAGCAACTGTCTTGGTTTGGAAAGACAGGTGTCTGCCAGGGAAAGCCAGGGCCTCCCTTGGAATGGAGAATGTAAACCCCCTCCCTCTGAATTATTATAATTTTGAAATTCAGTTGCTCTCAGGCAAAGATATGGAAATAAGAATAACGGTTCTTTACTAGGAGTATTAAAAATACAAATGTAGTAGTACAAAAACAAAAACAAACAAACAAACAAAAGAAAACACTCACAGGGTCAGAACACAACCTGACACTGTTGGTCAGGGTGTTGGGAGCAGTCCAGTCAAACCCTCCTGGAGTGCCAGATGTGGTTCTGTTGGAGCAGAGATGATCCTGTAGAAGGGTGTGGTTTTCTCTGAAGGTCCAGTGGTGGTGAGATGGGTCTGGTTCCTNCAGAATATACACTTTTGGTTACATCTTGCAACCAAAGGCAGCAACCAGCATGCAAAGGCTCAAAAACCATCTCAGAAGACACCAGGGAGCCAGTCCAAGCCAGTCTGTGACCAGAAGGGGCCATCCCATCCTTCCTCCTGATCCTGCTCCCACACAATCTCCCTGAAATTATTGCTGGTGTTTTGGGGAACCTTCAGTTATTTCACTATTCCGATGAAATCAAACAGTTTCATTTTTGGAGGGTGCATTTCTGGTTTGGTGATTCATGCAGAGCTGCATGAATACTAATGCTTGCTGAAAGAGGCAGGAGGGAGCTCTCAGCTGGAGGAGGTCAAGCAAAAAAAAACCCCTTGAGACAGAGAACCCAGTTATGAAACTGCACCCTGACAGTCTCAAAAAATGCCTTTATTCTGCATGGCAAAGCTTTGAAATATTGTGCACAGAAAACTCATATCCACAGAAAATGTCAACTAAAGAATTTCTGAAGAACAAGACATTTTCACACAGATATTAAATCATGACATCTTTCACTAAAGGAGTGGTAAGATACTCTGACCTGGATCACCTCACATCAGAGCCGGGCATAAAACTTACAGCTGCATATTCAAATTCAGGAAGTATTTAAATTTTTATGTAGCTTGATTGCTGTTAAAAAATCTTATGAAAATGGGTAATATTTGATGAACATATAAGCTGATTTTGTTTGTGCAACAGCTGTGTAAACTCCCTGTAGAATAATTAAAATAAACAAGTGCAAGCACCAATATAATTTCCTGAAGTGCAGTGAAAAAATACAAATAATATTTCAAAGAAAACCTCTGGTTCCCAGCCTTAACAATGCTGTGGGCAGAGAAAAATACAATAGTTGCTGCAGCACGCTCAAGATTTCTGTAGTCTGAGAACAGCTTTGAAATATCACTTTTGTTCTATCAAACAAAATGTTCAAAGTGAGCTTTCCTTGTTATTGTAAGCTCAAAATGCTTTGGTCCCTGTATGTCATAACAAGCTAGCTTTGGGTTTATCTGCTGGGTTCTTTTCAGTAGCTAAATTATAAATGGAAGAAATTATTAAATTTAATAATGGCGAACCTCAAAAACTAAATTAATGAATTCAGCATCATGAAGTTCCAGGCTGCTCCACCTTTCTGCTGCTCTAATGAAAGTAGGTAAATTTATGTAGCCAGCTTAGCCCTCAGTAACACCATCATTTTGGCAGTGAGATACAAACAGTGCTTTAGAATAATAAAAGTTAATCCCATAGCCAAAGTTCACTGGTCAAATTCCAGGAGAATATTCAGTATTCTGCACATGGAGCTCACAACACACAAGAGTAGAACCAGATAAAAATTAAGGTAAATAAATTAACTGGAATTTTTTTTTATTACCAAACTTCACTTTAATAAAGATGTATACAAGGCCTTATCATTGTCTGTACAAATTAATATGGAATGCAGATTTAGTCTGTTGTAATCAAAATGCACAAAGGAATAAATGAGACCTAAAATTGGAAAGGACAAGATTTATTATTGAGATCAAATTGAAAGCATAATCCAACAAATCTGGCTATGGCTTTTCTGTATTGCCACACAACAGTGTGTGCAACACCCACAGAAAATATTTTTTAAGGTCATTAAAATAAAACCCTTTTGATTTCTTCAGTTGGGAACTCATTGCACTGTTCTAACAGAGAAATTAAGAACTCCAGCATTATGTTTAGAGGTCCTTGAAATGCAAGACCTCTGATAATTTTACCAGTATTTGCCTGCTCCTATTTTGAAAAACCCCTCTGTACCTTCTGATATAATTTTTCTTTGGTTCAAATTAATGGTCCAGCTCTACAAAGATTTTCCTGTAACATACACTTGTACAGATTTCCCTGAATCAAGATAAATGTTTTATAGAATCTGTTTCCAAGCTGCAAATTCTTTTAAGAATTGACAGAGTCAGGGACTTATAGCAGCTAAGCAGGGCAGGAAAATCTCCAGACACTGAAATCAGGTCTGCATGTCTGGATTCTGCAGTACAAAAGCAAGCCAAGAGGTGCTACAATCTCTGTGACTTACAGTAAGTTACCTTTCCATACAAGGATAATCTCAATAAAGATGGCTCATTTGAATTATTTGCTGCTTGGACTGAGTGGCTGCAATTCAAGTTCAAGTGTGCTGGACTCGAGGGAACAGTGATAAATTATATTCCTGTGAAGAGGAAGATAAACCTCTGCCCCTTCCCATCATACTCAGTTTCAGGTCTACAAATAAAGAGGGTAATAAATAAACAAAGCATCCAGGAAAGAAGGGGCCAGTATACTGACAAGCACATCAGCTTTCAGCATGGTGCCACAGCAGGATAAATGTAAATCCTTGGGGTTTATTTCATGGGAATTAGGGGACGAGTTTCCCTCCAAGACAATACTTTGACAAGGCTCAGATTTTCCTTAGGATGATCCTTCACCAGCAGGATTGGTGACTTTCTGTCCACTGGTGACCTGTGACTTCACATCTGCAGGATCCCCAGCTCGGCTAGGGATTGTGTGCTACACCTGAAAGCTGAGCTGCTTCTGTTTACCAGCTCAGCTATTTCCTCAGGCTTCCCTGGCAATCCCTTCAGCTCTGCAGTTCATCTTTCCAAGTGCCTTTGCCCCTTTGGGTCCCATCTGGTTCAGTGTTTATTGATTTGTTGGAAGGTTTTGACTCGGCTCCTCGCAGAACACACCAGATATTCAAAACCCACCCTTGATGTCCTGCTGACAAACACAGGCCTCCTTCCAGCCTCAATTTTCATTAATCTGGCAGTTCATCTTGCCAGTTCTTCTACTTTTTCCCTTCAAAGACTCTCCGTGTAGTCCCTGCTTTTCTTCACAAACTATCCAACCGCAATTGGATTTTAGGTTTGAGGGGATTTTGTTTGGTGGTTTTGATGATTCTAGTTTGCTTTGCCTGCAGTTTTGTCTTATCCCAGGCCCTTTTAGAAGGATTCCCACCCACAATGTGAATTTTAAGATCTGATTATACTGCTGACTGTCCCATTTTCATCTCATTGTCTTCAACTTGATCCTTATGCTCTGCAACTCAGTGGAATCCTATATTTAAATATGTGTCTTAATGCCCTCCGACACCTTGGGTAAATTTTACCACCTTTTTTTTTTTGTACTTCTCTCTTTTTGACTGGCTTGTCAGTACCACTACAGGGGCTGTCAGGACCCACACAAAGCACGTGCATTTTGTAAATGAATATTTATAAAAACAGGCAGTGGGATGTGATTTTCATGAAGATGGTTTCATGCTAAACACAGAGTGTTTTTGTGTTAAATTGTTCATCAACAAAGAGCTAATGCATCAAGGAATGACCTTCACTTGTTTATCTATGCCATCAGTCTTAATTTAGAAACGCAGCAATGCCCTTAAAGAGGATAATTATGAAGTTAAGCTCACACATAAATCTTCAGTGTAAAAATTAGGCATACAGGCTGAGGGACATTTTAGCTTTCAGTTTTCATTCTGTAGCATTTTGTTAGCCTAGCAAGAAGAAACTGAGGAACAGCTTGTAAATTCAGGGGGCATCATCCTGAGCCCTTCCTTGAATTCAAATCAAGGCCAAGAAATCTGGGACAGAAATACCTCATGTTATTTCCTTAATTTTGCAAAAATCTGAGTGCAGGTTTGGTGAAGTCTCATTGTCTGTTCTTGGGCTGTGGAGATCCTGGGTCTGAAGTGTCACAGCAGGGTGTGAGAGACCTCAGCTCCCATCTCCCTGAGCCTTTCTGGGATTCCTGCATCCATCCTAAATGAGAAAACTCTGATTTTGCTTCCCCACAGAAATACACTTGCCCGAGAACGG
Source organism: Nicator chloris (assembly GCA_013400495.1). Lineage (NCBI taxonomy): Eukaryota > Metazoa > Chordata > Aves > Passeriformes > Pycnonotidae > Nicator > Nicator chloris. Next base: position 13,447 of record WAAE01007765.1, read on the forward strand.
GGATCTAGAAGCAAATGAGGCTTCTTAAATAGCATATAAATATTGTAACATTTGGTGTTTCCTACCCTGCAAGGATGAGATTGATGCTTGTGGAGCAGCTCCTTAAATACACATTACACCTAAAAATGCACTCCTCCAAGGGCACTGAGGATGGTCAGAGCACAGGCTGTGTGCCCAGGGAATCACTGCAGGTGCAAAATGAGTCAAAGTCCAAAGGTGCAAGGTGCAAAAGTCAGCTGAGGGACTTGCACTCCCTCAACCTTTCTCAGCTGCCCAGTATTTATTCAGGTCACTGATTCCCATTTCCGTGTCTGTGCCTTTTCTTCTTGCCCAACAGGATCTGCTCACCCTTTTGTGATCAGTTCCAGAAATCATTCCAGAGGTGGTGTTCCAACCACAGGCACAGTATTTGCACACATGGATATTGCTGCAGCTCTTTTTTTCAGCTGCCTTTTCCCCCCAGTGAGCTTGAAGAAGTTTGTTCTTAACTTATAAACTCTGACTGAGTTGATTACAGAGCACTGGGCAAGTGTTAGTTTCAGAGTGACTCCGAGCTGATGCCTTCACAATTGCTTTTCACAGTAGAAACTTTCTCTTTTCATGCCAGAAGAAGTGATGTCCCCCCTTCCCCAGCTGAACCAGCATCACCAGCACAGTCACACTTTCCCTGATTGCCTGTGGTTAGGAGAGGCTGCATCCTTTAAGTGAACACAAACACATCCACCATTAACTCAGGAGTGCAAATTCCATCAAATTCTACAGAGAGTTTGTGCTCCATCTGCAAATGCAGCTGATTGTCCTGCACAGAGCTGCCAGCTCCCCCTTTCAGACAGCAGATACAATCAGCAAAACTAAATTGCTGGGGAATTAGCTCCCCAGGAAAAGCTGGCTGGAAAATGGATCAATTTTATTGTTTCAGAAAGTTCATAAGTGTACATTTTTTTCCCAACAGCAGACCCATCTCTCAGACGGATATTAACTGTAATGGAACAGGCTCAATCATTCATTTCTTTGTGAGATGGGCAGGCTTATCACCATGTGGGATGGGTAAAATGGGTGAGCTGTGGAATCTGTAAAGGATTGTCTATCCTCATGTGCTGGGTAACCTTCACAAGCATGCCTAAATGTCTTTGATGAAGGGCTTTTCTTCTGTAGCTTGTGATAAATGCTGGAATATTGATTCTCATAAGCTTGTTGCTGAAGACAGAGAACATATTCCCAAATGGGAATTGAGCAGTAGCTAGAGAGAGAAAACGTCAGGCTTTCAGAAAAAAAAAATAAAATAAAATTAAAAACTTGCCCACAAGGGAGAAGAAAAGAGAGTTAGTTGTAGCAATGGCATTGCTACAATGTCGTGAGAAGGTTGGAAATGCCCTGGAGTAAAAAGGTACTTTATTTTACGGTTACTAAATTAAGCAAAGGATGTAAGAGGAAAATGTCTTTAGTATTGAAGTCTGTGGATTTCCTACAGGCCACAAGATAAATAGGGAACCAGTCTGCTAAGAAAAGATATCTGCTAGAAGCATGACATTTCTTCCCTCTGATTTTGTGCAGCAAGTGTCTGCAGCATCACTTAATACAACAACAAGTTGTTCATCTGCATGTCACTCTCTTTTAAAGAGGCCCCTCTGGGCATGTTTAGGAAAGTTCCACAATCTGATTGCTGGTTTCTCCTTTTACTCCAGAAACAGAGGGATCCTGAGTGCTGGCAATCATCGTATTCAGAAAATAAACTGATTTAGTTAAACAAAACAGAACACAGAGACACACTGAGACTGCAGAAAAACAAGGTATTGGGACCTGAAGTGATGCTTTAAAAATATCCACAAGATATATTCCATTTCTTTGCTCAACATCTGCATGTTGCTTTGTCTTTTCTTATAGAAAACAGGGAATAAGCATTGACAGAAACACCAATATTTTTCCGTGAATCTAAATTTCAAAAGCAGGCAGGAGAATTCTGTCATTGTTTTCCACGCTCATGTTCATAACTTCAGAGGTCTCAGTTACCCAGTCAGACATCAGAAGGAATAACATGAAATGTGGGTGATCAATCCCCACCAAAACCAAGGCACGTGAAGGTTGGTGGAGCTCAGCATTGGGGATCACTGCTGCTCTCCCAGCTGTGCAAACCTTTTATTGCTGTTCCACCAGCTACACTGGGCTTAACTCCTCTGCTCCTGTGTCTTCCAGAAAGCCAAGGTGAGATCTCACGTGACACTGATCCCAAAATCAGGGGGGGCCTGTTTTGTTAAAGCCTCATTCAGAGCCTGATGACAGCAGTGGAAAGATTTCTTTTGATTTTGACAAGTTTTGTATTTCATCTCCTATGTATCCATAGGGACACCTTGTCTTCCTCTTCTGGCAGGTGCTGGCTCAAGAAGCAGCTTCAACATTACTATTCTTTAAATATCAGAGAAACCTGTTCCTGCACAAGTTCCAAAATTTCAGGGTTGTTCATTCCAAATAAACTCTTGACTGGATCTCTCTAGTACCAATTCTAACTGTTGGATCTTATACAACCCATTAAATTTCTCATTTCCTGTCATTACATTGGCTTTCTTTTTTATTCTCTGTTCATTATGTATATATTGTTTACAAGATAACACTTTAATCTTTCCCCCATTTCTAACAGTTCAGTCATGCTTGTACAGTACAAACTTGATTTAATTTCTTAGCAAAGGCCACAGGGAAATTGAAGAGGTGCTGTTCATTATCCTGTCTTGTAATTATGTTTCTAACTCTGTTTTCTAAAATAGCTCCTCAATGCCTCTGGTTCAGGGACTGTTTTAAATCTGATCAGTGTCTCATTATCTGACATGTTTTAAACTGCTGAACCAGATAAACTAACCTCACCTGGGGACTGCCCACTGTGTGTCCAGTTATTTTTTAGCAGGAAAAGGTGTGAGGCAACGAATTCAATGATGTGTGGATTCCAGGCTGCATTTGCTTGCCTTGAACTTTGTGATATTATTGCTAGCACACAGCAATCCATACAGATTCATCCACTTTTAATAGCACTGCTTAACTCCATGGCATCCATCACAAGGACAGCATACACTCGGTTATGTTGGTAATGTATGATTTTTCTGATAACATTTGAAAGAGCTAATGACTGCCTGGCTAATTTTGTGGTATATGAGGGAGACTGAGGTATTTTTCTTAAAATGGTACAGATTTCCAGTCTTCCCTTTGAACATAACCCCTTGGAAAAGGGTTCTATTCCCCACTGAGGAGCAAATCCAACTTAGAAGAGTGCCCCAGGGCACAAATTCCTGAAATCTGTCGAGCTGCGTAAGGAGATGGCAAGCAGTAGAAATAAAATCCCTTTGCTGTAGCAAGAGTTCATTGCTGCCCAGAGGACTTCAAACTACAGAAAAGGGATAAGAAAACTCTCAAGAGAAAGAAAATCTGACCTCCTGATCTTCCTTCTCCTGGGCTGATGGAGAATCCTCCTGGTCAATGCCATGAGGGCCCTGAGAAACATTTCAGCCTGGCATCCTTCAAGTGTCCCCTTGCCAGGACACAGATTAGATCACTCTCAGTTTCTCTATTTCCAAAAGAATTGTCTTTGCTCTCTAGATCTGTACAACCTGTGCAATGCTAAAAATGAGGAAGGAGGTAGGGGTTGGTCAGTCCTCACGTTTGTCTTGAAGCAGTCATCAAAATTGGCATTTATTTGTCTCCCTTTGTGCTGCTTTCTGTCATGGCAAACCTCCAGCCATCAGAAACTGGACTGAAAACAGTATTACATTCTGCTTCGAGGTAAATGTGTCAGATTAATGCCACCTAGAAAAGAAATAGTAGCTCCTTAAATTACTGACTCCAGGCTCTGTACAAAATGCAGCCCCACAAACCTGAGTTTTGTCTGTGGTGCAGAATAAATGCACAGTGCAGGGAGTGTCTGCCAGGATTTGCAAAGACTGCCTTTGCAACTGCTTCAGCAATAGATAAGTGGTATCACCTCACTTGTGTTTTCTCCTCTACCTCATCTGACCCAAACTCTCTGACATCAAGAAATTGTAGGTTAAAGAGTAGAGTGAATTAGGAATATCCTTTTTTTTTCCTTCTTTTTTTTTTTCCCTATTGGAGCTATTCCACTGCATACCTGATTCAATATTCCCTCTATCTTTATCTCAGACTCAAATCTCTGCCTTGCCCTGAGGGCACTCCAACCTGTAGGCTGCAAACTTAATTGTGGATATCTTCATTTCCTTCCAAATCAGTGAGTACTTAATTAATTTTACAAACCCTTGCAGCTATTTCCAAGTCCCCTGCAATGATACCTATAACCCTCTGAGAGCACTTCCCTGGAAAGACAAGGAATGTGGTGGAGACCCTTTTTCACAGGAATTAGAGGAAGACCTGCTCTCATACCTCAAAGAAGTGTTTTAAGAAATGTGCCTCATCAAGCAAAGGCCCCTTCACACACTTTAATGAGTAAACAACAGAAAAAAAATCCTGAAAAAATTAATGTTCATCACAGAAAACAATTCAGTAGAAGCAAGGCATGACAAAGGACACTGAGTAAAACACTAGGATGGAAGCAACAGAAATAAGGTGAATATCCTGTCCAGTCCCTCAAAACTTCGTGTCTGTGGCTAGGACTCATCATTTTTCCCCCTGGGACTGTCCTTACTCTCCTGTTCCTGGCAAAATCGACACTCATGACTTTATCCTGATGCTAATATATTTGAATTTAATGCCAAGAGCACTACCATGTGACAACATGATACATTACTCAAGTACTTTTGGAAAGGTATAGTTATGAATCTACCAGCGCTGGTAGCTGCAATTGTTCCATGTGCTGTTTTGAGAGAACAGTGAAGAGCCTGCATGAACAGCTTCAAGGTGAAACAATTCACCATCCTTGCTAGATTTTCACCTCTTGCAGTCATTTGCAGTTTAAAAGAATCTTGAAATTGAGAGAATTAAAAACTCATCCATCTGCCTATGAAAGGCTGACAGGAAATTACACTCTTCCAATTAAATAATTTTCATCCTGTATCAGAAGACACTGTGCTCTGCTAAGAACCATGCTCTAACCACTAAAAATGGAGGGTTTCCTCCCCAAAAAAGAGGGAGTTTTACTCCTTACATGTGGAGTAAAGGGGTGCCAGCTCTGTTTGTGGCCAGTGCCAGGACAAGGTGCTGGAGGTCATGAAACACCTTCATCAGCACTCCTGGCTTTGGGCAATACGAGGGAAGAACCTGCTGGCATTTGGAGAGCAGCAAGAATTCCCTTGAATGTTTTATGTATTTGTCAAACAAGTAATTAGGCTGTTCAGCAAATGTGCTGTAATCACAATAAAACTCAGTGGAAGGACTCAGGTAATGAGTGCTGTGCATTGCTGGGAACAGGCTGACTTGGTAAGATACACTCATTTGTAGATTAAGTCTCTAAAATTCCCTCACTGTAAAAGGGCTGGCAGCTCTGGAATTTATTACCTCTCATGAGAAAATGCAACAGTAGCCCTTATACTCCCTTCACAGCCACATTTTTCCTGTGTTTCCTAGAAGGTAATCTAAATATTTCAGTGGTTTCACATTCCATAAACTCCAGGTAGTTCTGTTGATTCATTTGGAGGTTAACACCTTTGACTATATTCTCAGTGATACATTCCTGAATACCTGGTATGCCTGAATGCAACTGTAATTCAGAGCTACATATGTTTTGAAGAGAGACATTTTCAAAACAAGGATCTAACAAAGCTCATTTGAGAAAACGGGGCAGGAGTCTGTGGCCCTTGCAGTCAGGATTCAGAACTGAATGAATGTAGATGCCTCTCTAAATAAAACTGAATTTATAAAACAAAACTATGGCTAGAGCCCCTGAATAATTCTTGGTGTATGGAGGAAAAGCCTGCCTGGATATGATTTAGCAGATAGGGGAAAAAAAAGGGCTCTCTTTGAAACCAGTTGATTAAAAGGCTTTTATAACATGATAGAGAACTGAATTAATGAAATAATGCCCAAAGTGTGAGAGCTGTTAATATTTCTTTAAACAAAACCATCATATAAAATATAAATTAGCACACAGAAAATTAGAAGATAGCATCTAATTAATCTGTTTAGCCTCTAAATGACTAATTAATCTCATTTATATAGTCAACACTTTATGTTAGATAAGAGAAATTAATGGCAGTTGGGTCCCCTTCTATGTTTAGGGAAGCTGTGAAGTCACAGGAAACATATTTTAAAATATCAATATTTCCCTGTGTTTAGATATTTCTGAGATGTCCTCATGAAGAAGAAATTAAGAGCAGCAGTTGCCTGGAATTACAAGGAGTGAGCAGAGCTGCAGGACAGCACAGCTGTCACAAGCTCACTTTTCATATGGATTTATTACCTCATTATTGAGAGGTCTGGAGCCAAAGATACAGCTCAGAGCTTATGAAAGCAAACTGGTTTTCATACTCCCCTTCTTCTATATATTTATCAGTGATTCTTCACCTATTTTTCTGTCTAAACTTGAGTTGTGCTACGATTCCAAATGATTGAAGTCTTTCTGTACAGCAAAGTCAGAAAGGAGACCTGGGTTTAACAGTCCTCACCATTATGTAGGCCAGGCTTGTTCCTGCTGCTGTTTTGTGCTGAATGTAAGGGAAAAAAATATCAGAGCTCCATTTAAAAATATTTTTTGCCAAGGAATTTAAAAGTTAGCCATAAAATTCAGAGGGTAGTGAAGCAATGCGTCATGGATCAGCTTAGTGAGGTGCCAAAAATGTGTGTACCTTGTAAAGGCAAATCCACAATGATTACTTCTTTCAAAAGCAGCTCTGTACTGATATTGTGGAAGAGAAACTGTTGAATCTAAGCATGATTTGAAAACTAGATGCAGTATCAGACTTCAAATGTATTTTTACACATTAAGACTTTCACAAACTCGATTCCAGTTTCCCAGACATTGGGTCATTACAAGAAAAGGACTGCCTTGGGCAACAAACTTCAGAGTTTTCCTGATTTTTCAACTTTTGTTAACTCCTCAAAGATGCTGATTTGGCAAAACAGAGAGGAAAGGAAAAATTTCACAACTCAAAATACTTTGTAATTATTCCTGCCTTATAATTATCCCTGAAACTTCTTGGTGTTCATGGTATGCCTTAAAAGAGCCTTGTTAAAGTTCAGAGACTTCATGCTGGGGAGAAGGAAAAGAAGACAATTGTCTTAGATGGAATCCAAAATTAATGCCAAAATTTGCCCTCGTTTACCATGGGTTAAACACACTGAGTCATTTCATTATCTCCAGAGCTCTAAGTAATGTCCTACTTTGCTCTGGATGGAATTCATTCCCACACAGCCTGGGAAGTGGTTTGGGTTCTTTGAATGTCCTACACCTGGTGAAAAAGCAAACAGCAGAAATGTTCTTGTGTCCCTAAGAGTCAGAGGCTCAGGAAAGAATCAATTTCCACCAAAATGGTGTTATTGTGTGCAAAAATAAATATAATGTACCATTAAGGTGAGACATAAGAACCCTTTCAACACAAACAAAATTTCAAGCAAGTAATATTGTCAGTGAATTCAGTGGAGTTATTAACTGACTGAATTCATCTATGACTTAATGTGCTTTTTTTGGATCAAAGCCTTGGAAATTTTGACACACCTCTCTCTGTAGGAAGAAAACCTGGATTAGCTAATGTACCCCTGTTCTATTAAAAATACAGCCATTAAGACATTTAAATTAAATATGATTAGTCAGCTCTGTTTTAAACCTCAGCATCTGTTGAGTTTTAATTAGAGTAAGTGAAACTCATGTGCAACTTTTGTGAATGCTGCAGTGCTCAGTGGCCATAAGTGCCTAAACCCACGAAATGAACCTCTCTCCATGTGCAAATACTCCAGGAAACTAAACCAGGAACAAATCAAACAGATGAAATTGTCTCGTTATTGATCTGCTTCGTAGTTAAAATAAAATGGAACCTCTGTCATACCAGCAAATCTGTTCTCCTCTCCCCAGTGAGGGAATATTTTCTGCCTCTCTAAAACTGCATCCGTTCCAAAGGCTAAACTCAGTCAACTCTAACGAGGCCTGAAGAATCAAAGATGAAAAATATTTCTTAGAAAGCTCCATCTGTTATCAGTCTACAAGAGGACTTGTAACTTGTGAAAAACACAAGAGTGCTGTCTGGAAGGGGGCTGCTCATGCTCGTCTGCTACATGTTGCCAAACACTGAAAGAATTTCACTTTAATCTGGGAAGCAATCACTGAAGTATTCTGGGCTGCCCTTTAAAAGCAGGGATGCAGCAAGCTTGTGACAGACAGAGACTTATCCATTAACTACCCATTGCAACCTGGCAGCTGCAGAGGGAAAAACTCAAATACACAAGACAAAGCAACGAAGATATGCTATTTCTAGTCAGAGGTTTTAAAGGAAAAAGAGATAGGTTTTCAGCAAATATCACTAGCATTTAAAGAAGCAATGGAACCCCATGAATGTGGAGTGCAGCTGTCTGATGCCAAGCAAGAACTTCCCAAGACAGGCATCATCAAAAGGAGAACAAATGTTTCGAGGCACTGGACTGAGATGGGCCATCAGGGTGGCAATAGATGAGTGTAATCCAAGAGCTGGAATTAACTGGTAAGGAAAGAATCCATGAAAACCTGTGGAAATATACTAAGATGTAGGGAAACAATTAGAACAAGGGCAACTTTTAAAAAACTTTTCTTCTTGCGCGGTGAGCCAGTGGCTAAACTAACTTCTTTAAAAGAATATTTTTTTTCAAGCCATCTTAATCAGCAACTTCCCCAACTTCCTAAAAGCAGGAATGTCTCAATGCTCATAAATACAGATAATATGAGTAGCCTAATACAATTGAGTTCATTAGTTTGACAGAGGAGAGAGAAAACACAATATCCAAAGCGTTTGTGGCAACCCAACTACAGCCAGGGAAGGGTTATTACAGTAAGGCTTTTAAACAGGGGTCTAAAACTGCAACCAGAGCTAAAACCACTCTGCCACATCTGTTCCCTCAGGTAGATCAGTTTTTTACACTGACATTTACAATTCCATTAGCTTCACTGGCACAGGCTCAGGTGGAAGAAGGGTTTCTTGGCATTTGAATACAAAACACACCGCACTGGAAACATCTCTTGGTGCAACTCTTAAATATTTCACCGCATCTATAAACACCTGAAAATGTTACAACCCTCCTGGCCAGGAACCAGGAGGGATTGAAACTTGACAGTACAACCTGGTATCTCCTGTGTCCTGCCCAGCCCTTCTGGTGCCAAAGTGCAGCCTGAGCAGAGCCAACAAAACCTCTGTGGAGCAGTGAGATATTTGGGTTCTACTGCTCCCACACCAGTATAATAATGCTGACATTCATGTCATTGCCTCTGGTTTCCTCAGGTAAAAGGACACAGAACTGTGTGGAACAGACAGATAGGAAGCCTCCAAATTAGGACACAATCCTTTCAAATTAGGGAAAATGTCTCACCATGCCCATTTTAGACTGCACACTTTAGTGGCACCTTATAAATATTTATGAAGTTCATTAACGGACACATAATATTTGAGCTTTAATTGTTTAAGGACATTAAAACTTAATTTTAATAGAGATCATATAACTTCTGAATTCCTAGTGTACCAGCATCAGACCTTTAAAACTCAATGGCAATGATGGGTTTTCCATCACAGGGTCAGAGGCGTTAGCAAATGCAATTTTCCAGACCCATCTAAAATATCATTAATTCTGCCCTGTGCATATGAAATATCTGAGTTATCAGAGTCATGGTTTGTTTAACATAGGGCAAATCCCAGACTTTCATCTTCTATTCCTCAAATAAACTCCTCAAGTTGGCAAAAGCAATTAAACTGGAGGAACATGAAGTCACATTGGGAAACTGCATTGAAAATCACAAATTAGGTTAATATTCCTTCATAGTAATGGTCTCATTAAACACCCCTAAGCACTCCTCTGTTTCATTGAGCACGTTAGGGAACTTACTCTGCCAGGTTCCAAACCAAAAGCCATCGTGCCATTTGTGTCATTTTATATTTACAGAACTCTACTACTTGATTAAGCTGCAATTTCTGTTCTTGAAAGTCAGTGGATTCTCTTCAATTTTTCCTGGGAAAACAGGTTTGCTGTGGTTTATTCCTTCAGCTGGAGCAAGTGGAAGAAATTTTGATGCATTTCCTCTGTTTCATTTGTGCCACCAGTTAAAGGAACACATTCTCTGGCCACTTTGGAAAGCTTTTATTGCAGCTGGCTTAAAAAGTTTTGGAGGTGCTGTTGCTTCAAGCATGCGGTTCCCCCAGGAGTAAAACAATATATAGTTCTTTCTACCTCTTGGTGTTGTTTTGCAGTGCAAAGGGGGATGAAATTTAGCAAGCTCTTATTTCAGTCAAGAGTTTCATAAAGAAACCCTCCCAAAGGGATTCCCTCATCTTTAAAAGGAACCAGCATGTTCATCACGTGATATTCCAGCATTCTGCAGTAGTGGTAGCACACCCCTACCTTGACAACCACAAAATCACTTTGTACTGTTACTGGAAAGCAGGACCTGGTCTTCTTTCTAAGGCAGATCCTTTCATGTTCTTAGTGGCATTTTTTACTGGAAAAATTCTTATTGAAATGAGCTGTATCTTCTTAGAAACTTTTGAGATCTGTGGGACTTTAAATAAACCCATGAAAACCTGAAAATTTAAATCAGTGAAAAGAGAGATGGATGTAATTGAAGCTGTGATAGAAATAGAGTTGGCACTGAGATTTTGAATTCTGAAGGATGGCTATATATTAACACACTAATGTTAATTAGTCCATTACCAATTAAGTAATATACTGGCATTAAAATAAAATTAGTAAACTAAACAGTGTCTGAATAAATGGAGGCGGTGGAGAAAACTCATGATCAGCCAGTATAATGAAAATTCTGGCAGAGACCAGCTCTGGGGAAGCTTTCAGTGGAATGAAATGCACTGATCAGCAAAGCATGGACGAGAAAGGATCCCTGAAGACGATCTGCTCCAACCTTCCAGTAGAAATGGGGTTGTTGCAAAAACAGGTGGTGTCCACCGTGGCTTTGTCAATCCATATCTTAAAAGTCTCCATGGATGGGAGATTCCACAACATTCCTTGAAAATTTTGGTTTGGTACAGCAACACCTCACTGGTGACAAGGTTTTCCCAAATGTCCATTCTGAACCTCCCAAATTGCAGTTCAGGGCTGTTCCCCTGTGCTGGTCAACCACCACAGAAGAGTCTGGCCCCGTTGCCTTTGGCACTCCCACTGAGTGACAGCTTCTCTGTTCTCAGCTCACAAGATCCCCTCTTGGGGAGGGGTCCAGCTCCCTGACCAGCCTTTAGCCCCCAGTTGCACCCTCCCTGTTCTCCAGCAGAGCTGGGTGGATGCAAAGGCCCCCTCATCCTACATGCAGAACATTTTTGGTTCATCTTCACAAGGTCCTCACCCTCCCAGTCCTCAAGACCCCTCTGAGTTGCCTCCCAGCCAACTGGCAATTATTTCTCCTGCTTTAGTATCATCCACAAAATCTAGAGAGGGTGCACTGTGTTTTTCTAGCTGTGAGACCCTCAACACAGAGCAATGCACATCATTCACCCTGGTCACTGTCACGGAGGGAATTGTCTCCTTGCAGTCAGAATCCAAGTCACACCTGCCAGCATGATCACAGCTGACTCAAGGTTCCCTCTGTACCCAGCCTGAAGGCACAATAAATGCTGAGCCCAGGCAGTGACAGCACTGAGTGACAGCTTCTCCACTGCTGATTAAAATATTTTTAGTACCAAAGGTAGATACTGCATAATTAAAAGTGAAGTTAAACTTTCAGGGGATGCTTTCCTTTTCTTCACATAATTAATTGCAGGTGTAATCAAACTTAAAAAATACAAGACCTCTGTTTCAGTGTTTTCCAGGTGAATCAATTTCATTTTCAGTTTAAAGCCTATGTTATAATTTAGAAACTGACAAAACAAAGAGTCAAAATGTGAATGTGTCTGTTTAGTTCAAAATCTATTTCTTGCTTTTTTAAAGGAAAACTGTTATCCCCAAACTTCCACTGCTGATACAAATGCAGTCCTGACCCAGAATTGAAAGCCTACAAGGGTACACTTCAAGACTCTAGGAGCTGTCTAAGACACTACAAAAGTCTTTTGTAACCATCCTCCTCTGCCTCTTGTTCCATCCTTTCTGTGGGGGTGATTTCTGTATGTCTGAAAAAGACTGATACAAGTCAAGAGTGTAATGGCAGATTATTTCCCTTGGTTGTAACAACCTCTGTCTGTTTTCAATAGGTTTGCTGTATGTTTTACCTGATCCTGTTCAGATGTGTGCATTGGTCTCCATCTCACACCCTGCACAAGGACCCCAGGGCAATTCACCTTTGGGAGGACATGAGCAAGAACCCCCAGGGAGGAGAAATCCGGGTGAAAAAGCAGAAGCAGTGGCTGAGCTGAGGCACTGGAGCTGCCAGAGCCCAGATCTCACAGAGAACCTGTTTCATTTCTCCACACAGCCAGTAATTGTTGTGCCACAGCAGGGCCTGCTTTGAAACCAGGTAAATCTCATCCCCCTTGCAGCTGGCCCTAAGCAGCTTTGCCTTCCATACTGAAGGGCCAGTGTAATTCAGAGTGAAGTCTGGCTGACAGATAAGAAATAAAGCAAGGCAGATACCATCCTGACAAGTAACAACCATGATTACTTTAATGGAGCATTTAAAAAAAAAAAAAAAGTCTTCAGTCTTTACTATAATGGAACTACTCCAATAAATGTATTCAGGGGTTGTATTTAATTGAACTCTTAGGATTTGGCTGCATTTGGAAGTTTACCAAAATATGTAGTCAAGAATAATTACCAGGCTAGGCTCTCTAATTGAGATTTAAAATGTCTTTTTCCTATTTAGTTTAACCTATGCTGGAACTATGCCTGAAGAGCTGTTTTGGAAGGATTCTGAGAGTAGATAAATTTTTATAATTATGAAAGAGCCACATAATGTAATACACAAGGACCAGGCAAAGATCATCCAACCCAAAAAAGAAATCTCAAATTTCTATTAGAGGGTCAAATATGAGTTGTGACTCAAAAGAAAAACTGAGATGTGGCATCTCACTTAGGTCTGTAAAGTTCTTAAATCTTATTAGTTTTGATTTAACGACATTTTCAAGATTTCATTAATACTTGATAAATGCCTTAAGATGACTGGGCTTTCACTTTGTCTGCAATTGCATTCATTGAGTTTGCCTGCTCAAGTTCATGTCTTGGAACGTGTTAAATCAAGTACTTTAAAATATGACTATGTTTTATACTGAGAACACATCCATGTGACATTTACAGGCCATTTTTCCATGAAAAAGGCAGTGCTGTGTCTGTGAAAATAAAATTAAGATGAGGCACAGCCCATCCCTCAATGTCTCCTGGAGGCAGAATAGCAGAGGCCAGTGCAGGAGAAGCAAGTGCAGGACTCAGGAAATGATGCTAAATATCCAAAGAATGCCTAAATACTGGCAAAGCAACTGAGGGGAGCAGTTTTGGAGCATTTTGGTCCTGTATCCCTCCTATGGAGCTTCTGTTCATGCCTGAGAACACCAAGGGAAGTTCAACCCCTGAGTTCTGCCATGGTTGCCCTGCTGGAGGCTGTGATTGTGTGGGAACAATGGGAGAGCCAAAACACTGGGAGCAGTCTCCAGAGCAGTGAACTCAACAGGCACCCAGCTGCTATTTTAGGGAAGAGTAAGGAAAGGTGCAATCCTGTAAATATTTTGAGTGCTCTCTGTCACTCTTGCTGATTTTATTAACGTTTGAGTGGGTTTGGGGAGCTCCATAAAATAGTGAAGAGGTGCAGCAGGATTATTTATATCTGTGTGGTCACTCCATCAGCTGAGGGCAGTAACCTGTGCCAGTTTTAGCAAACTGTGTCCTCTCAAATGCACATGACACACCATTGTACACACAGCTGGGTTTGGTGCTCGGCAGGAGACTGGCTGACCCAGCTTTACAAGGAGGTGACCAGCAGGAATTCTGGGTACAGGTGTCCCTTTTCATGGATAATCACGGGATCATTTCAGACTGAAGGAATTCCATGCACCAAGTCCATCCTGGAAAGAGTAGTGACACTAACAAAGGCCAGGAGAGTGCTGCCCCTTTCTTCTGGCAGGCCTCTAAAGCTCTGAAGTAAAAAGTGACCCACTTCCTTGTTATTCTACATATGTTTTCCTTTTCCCTTCAGGAAAATCCAGCCCTGATGAACAGCCAGAATGAGAAACAGAAAGAAACCCTGGGACTAATTTCCTGCAGCTGAGTCTCTGCTAAACATCTGCAAACTGGATGTGAGCAGCTCAGTTCATCCCAAAACACATTGCATTACTGCACTGCTACATCTCTAACACATCCCTAACTCTAGATAAGCCTTGGATGCCTATTCCTTTTTTTTTCTTCTTCTTTTTTGTCATAGTGCAATGAAACTGTACAGGAACAATCCTGACCATGCAAAGGAATATTCTCAGCTAGTATAAATCAGGGTTATTTCACAAAAGGCAGTGAACTGAAGCTGGTTTATGTCTCCTGCAGCTGTAGATCAAAACATTATTAACGTGAAACCTGCTGCATGGAGCTATTTAGAATTATTTGTGAAGTGCCTAATCCCCAGAAGCTCCTTTTCAGGTTGTTAATCACAACATACTTGTTATCCTGCCCTGCTAATAGAGCTGCTGGCTAAAGATTGCAATCCTGGTACAGAATTCTGCCTTGCCTTTTCACGTTGTATATTGTTTTATTAGTTAGCTTCACAGCAATCAAATGAAGTCAAGCAAACCCCACTTTACTGTTACATCAGCACTGAAAGTGCTGGAAATCCTGTTCTGATAAACCACTGAGGTTCTGATAAACCACTGTTTATACATCTGCAACTGTGTGACTGGAGATGTTTGGTCACCTCTTGTTCTGACCACTCTAACATTGACTCAAAAAAGTTCACACAAGAAAGTTCAATTTTTTAAAGAAAATCTAGATTGTCTTGGGAACGAGATCAGAAAATTCTGGTCATTCTTTGAGTTTCTCCTGTTTATAAAATGCCAGATCACCACCAGCCATAATGATGATGGCAACTGATTGAAAAATAATCGAAATAAATAACTTTGCAGACCACAGAGCTGAGAGAACTTGACCCTCAAATTTCAGTGTCTTCACAAGGTTTTGTGAGAGGGCAATCTCTGCCAGGCAAACACACTCCCAGTGCTGGAAAAGGACATTCATTCTCTGGCTTGTGGAGACATTTCTGTGTGAAGTCCCAACATCTTTCATCTTTCTCCCACAAGGCTGGACTAGTTGGGTTATTTGAAATTTCTCCCATTTAAATGGGATGTTCCTTTCAAGTAACCTGCACTTGTATTTCTTTGCCTGTTTCATCTTTTTTTTACAGGCCAACAGGGAATTTATTAGCCCATTTCCATCTCTTTTGCCAGGAGCCTGAAAACATTTATTGAGGAAATTAACTGATCATCTAGTTCAGTCTTTTCTTTCCAACATTGCCTGTTCCTGGTTCCTCACAGCCACTTAACACTTTATAAAATTTGTACTGCACCCTATTGTACACAAGTTACAGCACAATTTCACAAATGATGCTGCATCAACTACTACAGCAAAAAAA
>WAAE01007766.1:0-24992 GCA_013400495.1 Nicator chloris
AGCTGCAGCACTAGGCAAAAATACCTACCACATGTAGATACATGTTTTCTTAGAAGACAAGGTGTGTATGGGGCTGTTTACTGTGAGCAGCATCTGAGATGTTTCAGGTCGCTTCAGAAGAAAAAGAATAATTCACACCTGGTTCCAGGGCAGGCAAAAATGACCCATAATTGTTAGTCGTGTATAACTTGGTAAACCCAGCATGTCCCATTGTACCTCTGCTGCTCTATTCATCACTGCACTTGGGGAGCAGGCTCTTTAGTAAAGCACAGATGTGTCCCACACACCAGCAGTGACAGCCCTGGATTTCGTGTTAGGAGACACAGAGGCAAAACTTGAGACTTCTGTGATTTGGAATGACAACATCTAATTTTATGTCCTGATTTTTCTTTCCACATGCAATGAGAGCTTTCCTTTTTTGGGGGAATTAATGGAGTTTTTTGCAGAGGAAGGCTAAAGGATCTCTAGCCAAGATATGTAGTCAGTGCAACATGTCATTAATAATAAATAACAAGGAAAGCTGTTTCTTGTTTAACCCATTCAATCCACTGAAATGTTCAAGTAGGTTCTTGTGATATAAAAATCATAGATATTGATGAAGTAAGCAAGCTTTTTCCCCCCTCCCCTTATATTGTATGAGCATTTAAATTTATGCTTCTGGTGGCTTTGTTATATGATTTCTCGAAGGAGGATTCCTGCTGCTATGTGGATGTCACCTTTTACAAGTGACAGGAAGATTAAGTAAAATGCTGTACAGGGTAATTATAACAAGGCTATTGGCAGCCTGTAACACAGTGTAAATGACACAACTAATTTTGGTCTTCAGACATAATGTATGTGGCAAGTTTTACCTGTAGCTGTACTTTCTACAAGTTATATTGTCTCCAGAGGCATATGTTGCATATCATTTTGACCATGAGTAAACCATAAACTCAGCATAGCCCTTCTACAGGATGTCTTTAGAGTGTGAGAAGCTGCCCTATGACATTCATTTCAATTTCATTGCAATTATGTCACTTCTATTAGATCTTGTCTCATTGAATAGATTTTTTTTTTAATTCATATCAGATGTTTTTTATCTGATCTTCTCCTGTGAATTTTCTCTGCTAAGAAAAATAATGAAATAATATTCTATATCTCATGGTCTGGGGAGAAATTTTGACAGTTTTTATGTACTTACCCCTGTGCCATTGATCAGATTCTGGTTATGCATATGTTCACTGACTCCATCCTGATATGCCCTTGACTTTCTCAGAAGTGATATTGCAGTCGTTCTGGTTTGAAAAACAAAACAACACCAGCAAAGCACAATAATGGAATGAAAACCTCCACTGTGAGTGCTTTGCTTGTCCTGTTCTGTTCTTCCACACACAAACTCTATCAGAGTAATTAACTGTCATAGAGTCAAAGCAGCTAATGAAGCTTTCTTGACCAGCCTTGCCCCATTGACTAGAGACTCAAGAGTCCATGTGTAGTGTCAAGGATGAGCTGAGTTATAGAGAACCATGCAGCGTGCATCCTTCATGCAAAGATGACCCTCTTAAACTTGTTTGCTTATATTAATAGCATCTGGAGTAAAGGAATTTTGCAGATGGCTTTTAATAGCCTACAGAGCTTTATTTTAATTTTGGTGAAAGCAAATTATTTCTTTTAAAATGCAAGCAGATTACACATCTGGCATAACAGATATTTTATGGGTTGGGTTTTTTTTGTCTTTAACTTTGAATTGCATGGAAAAAGAATTTTTTCTCTTCAAGCCCAGACAGCATCACCTTGGATGTTCAAATTGAATGACTTTTGAACATGGGGTAGCCATCTGTGCAAATTGGCTTTAAAATGTTGCTGTTGTAATTTTCCAGTGTTTCATTCCTGCTAGAAGGACTGAAACAGGAGAAAGAAGCCAAATGGATAGTGAAGATGCTTTCAGTTAAATCCAGACTTGCCCTTGAGAGGACAGACCTGGTTTTTCAGGGCTTGGTATTTCTGGAGGATTGGGATAGTCCTTGCTTCCACATCATTCCCCTAGAGAAGATAAGATTTCTATATTGAAAGCTGGAATGGCTAGACACTAAGGCTGTTGAGGACTTATTGTTATGTGTTATTTCATTAGTCTAACTGAGGAAAATCTACCATATTTCTCTTAATAACCATGGCCATGTTTTGACATTTAATTAGACTAGGCAGGATAATTAATATTATAGTGATCTTGTCAGAGTCATGCCCAGCCACTGTTGTTTTGTTCCAAGGAAACTCTTAAGATAAGATCCTAATGGATCTTCTCCTGTGGCATGCCCTGGCCAATACTTATGAAGTGCTTTTAGAAGGGGTAATGAAGAGAAATTGCTGTGGTGTCTGCATTATACAGCTCGAGTTTTACCCTGTGCATAATGGAGGTGACAGCTTGGATGAAGGATACCTACTGAAATTCCAGCTGATTGATGCTGAGTTTATGAACCAGGAGAAAACACTACAGAGGTGTTCATATCCATTCATGTGAAGAGACATATCCTGTTGTCTATTGTTCAAGCCAATATTGTGTTCCCTGAAGGCCAAGGCAATTAATACTTGCCATCTCACTTTCTCTTAAGCAAAACCCTGTGGTCTTTTATGTCAGAGGTGGAGGTCTGACACTGAGATCTGTGACACCTCATTTTAAAAAGGCTATTAGGATCTGTCCAGATCTCTCCTACAACTTTTTAGCAGGGTGGTACAGTTATATAACTTATACTGGAAGTCCTGTTTGAAATTATTTGTTTCCCCTTTGGTGATTTTGCTTAGAGAGGAAAACAGCCTTCTGCATCTACCAGACTACTGCATCGCTCCTTTCTCTCACAGGTGCAGAAGTGTTGGTCTGTCTCTTAGCCAGTGCTCAGCTCTCTTTCCGTGGCACTGTACACACATACAATTTGTCTTGGCTGTTACATGTGGCTCTCTCCCTCTTATTTCTCCGTTTCCAGCCTTCCCAAAGCAAGCTGTAGGGTTCATACTGGACCTACAAAGCCACAATATCCTGTGGAGGTTTAAAACGAGGTGCTCTCTCTCCTTATTATGACTGAAATTTCTAAAACATCCATTACTTCTCTTAGGGATCCTGGGTCCAACTTCAGGTTTCAGCAAAAACTCCAAAACAAGCCGAAGTTGTATCTTCGTCTCATATAGTAAAGGTGAGTTATTTTCACTCTGACAGGATGCCAAAATTGTAACAGATTGAAAGATTACAATGAATTTTTAAAGTAGCTTTTAATGCATCTCTCATTCTTTTCATAGCTGAATTAATAAAACTCTAGCAGTATTTTGTATTATACCTGTATTAATTTTATGTGTAATTATAGCTGTAGGTCATCCCAGGGTATTTTCTTAGAAGAAAATAACTTATTTTAATAAATCTGGAAAACTGAACCATTTTAGGTTGTTAAAATAACTGAAGAATTTTAAGTTCATTGTCATTCTGTGAATAAAAGAAAGGCCAAACATATGGCAAATTACTTAAATGGAATTAAAATCACAATATCCAATTCATTTCTTTGCCATTCTGTTCTGTGTTCCGAATGTCCATTTTTTCCTACATTGATGGGAAAGACAGCAAGCAAGAGAGAGAGGAAGACCAAATCCTATGTTCAAATCTGAGACATTGTGCTTGACTTTCATGCATTTCTTCATCACAGCTGTTTGGGGTTTTTTTATAAATTAGGTAATTCTGGGCAGGGAAAAAAATTACCTTTAAATTGCACGTAAACTGCTCCATAGAATATTTAAGTGACAAACCAGTACAAGAGAAGTGAGACCAAGAAAAACAACAGGTAGCCCACTGAAATCCCAGTATCTTGTAAAAAGTAAGTAAAACCAAAACAATTCTTGGAAGGTTCAGGTCCCCCAGATTTGGACACCTTGTCTTTTTACTATGTGGACTGTATGTTTGTCCAGCTTTTAGCAAAGGTCTCATGGAATAGGAATGAGCTAGAAGAAAAAGGAAATCAAGGACAGACAGTTGGTTTTATGGGAAAACCAACCAGTGGGGGGAGAAGTGACAGCTGAGAGCTTAAAAATTACTTGTGAAAATACCAGAAAGACCTGTTGAGCAGAGCATGTCAGAGAGGACTCAGAAAACATTCACCAAGGAGATTTCTGCTGCTTTAGTGCACTTGTGTAACTCAGCTGTACCTTTGACTTCAGTTCAGAGCAAGCTGGCAGTGACAGCCTTTGTGCTCCTGTTCACTCACGGGACAGGTTCACTTCTCTTCATATCCTGTATTTCTGATCACCAGTCATTCAGACTGGGACACCAGCTACTACGTGTCATGATTTCCTGTGAAAGATCATACATATGAAATTTCATTTTGATGTGTCAGGACTCATTTGGGGACAGAATCAATGAATTTCAATTACCTTGCTGAGTAAGCATAGTTAATGTTTAAAAAAACCACACCCTATAGAAAAACACAAAAACAAAACCAACTAAAAAAAATATTCCTCACTACTTGTATTTTCAGTAGTCAGGCTACTGGATCTCCAGCAAGAGTATAGTTTGTTTTGATTTCAGATATATCATTATAAATGCAGAACAGAATACTTATGGAAAAGTAATACCCATTTCCGTATGTGTCTTTCTACAGAAGTGGGATGAAAGTTTGTCTGAATGTTTTGAAAAAGAAAATACTTTTTTATATATGGAAAAAATACCACTAACCAAGTCAGTATTTTTGGGTTATAAAGGTATTAAGGACAGCAAAGTTAGAAGGACAAACAAACTTAATGAGCAACACAAAGCAGAAATCTGAACTACAGCTGTCAAAGCAAATAGCAAGAAAATGAAACTGTCTGATTGAGTTCAGCCTTATACACTTCAAATAATTTCTTGTCAACCTTTTCTCTCTAAGCTGTAGTAAAAGCTCACTTAAATCATCCCTGCTGTCATCAATACTGTTTTCAGCGTTGCAATTGGAAGGATGTACTCCCAGTAATCAATTAGAAAACACTTCTGCTTTAATAGTGCCACAGCCCATGAAACCATAGTGCCATATCAAGACTACCTTCTCCTTCTTGGTGTCCTTGATACCAAAAATGACCCCCAAGCAGAAGAAAACAGTGACTAACGTTCTGTGTGTGCCTCATTTTCTTTTTCTGAGAACTGAATTAACATAGTTGGGAAAATCTAAAGGAAGCAGAAGAAAATGAACATCTGCCTTTCTCTGTGACTCACCTAAGTGTATGTAACTAACTGGAA
The DNA here is from genome assembly GCA_013400495.1 of Nicator chloris. Taxonomy (NCBI): domain Eukaryota; kingdom Metazoa; phylum Chordata; class Aves; order Passeriformes; family Pycnonotidae; genus Nicator; species Nicator chloris. The sequence continues at coordinate 5,225 of WAAE01007766.1, forward strand.
AATGTTTCAGCCTTTTCCTAGCTGGCTGAGGAGCAGCTTCTAATTAGCAACTTATCTAAATTAAATAAAGAGAATCCTTATAGTATACATTGTAGGAAAGGCAGGAGAGAGGGGAAAAATACTACTAGGCATTGCTTCAAGGCATCAGTTGTCTATGGTTTACCTATTAAGTGCTGATTTTTTTTCAGGATATGTTTTGTCACCACTGCTTTTCAGTGTAAAGAGGCCCAGCTCCCTCACTGAGGACTCTCAGTTCCACGCAACACGCATTGCACAGCTCGAGTTTCATGAGAATGCATCCTGGGGACTGGAGAGAATTGCATAAATTTAGATATGATTCATGCTGCTTATTAACTAAATGCTTCAAGTGTTGCCAGTTGAAGTGGCCATGTTTCAGTCAGCAAGTTTATGTATCAGGCTCTAGTGAACTATAATTGATCTGGGTCGTCGATGCACGTTCACAGATGTGACAGGCTAAAGCAAGACTATTGCAGATGGCACAGGAGGGGAAGTCTGCCTGTGCCCATGACAAAATACCAAACTTTTAACTCTATGATTTTATCAAACCACAACTATTAGATTGTGAGGGCTTTTTCACGCTGTCTGAACAGTTCCATTGTTGGGCTTTTGGTTTGTTTTTGACAGTAATATTAGCATAACTCATCATATCCATGATGAGCTGTCACACCTACTTCACTGAAAGGCTTTAATACATACATGCATTTCAGAATCAAATTTTGCATGCTTATCAAGGTGTTCATTTGCTCCTGTCATAGTTTGCTTAGGTGCTGCTGAATTATAGTTTGCTGAAAAACTCTTTGCTTGGTAGACTCAGAAATTTTTTGCTGTATTGCCACCAGTGAGCATGCTCCCTCCTCTACCACTTGCTGGGGATATTCTAGCCTCATCCTGTGAGGCCTGAGGCCAAGATTTCACAACAGAACAGAGTTTCCCATGCAGGTGGAAGTAGAGCAAACCAGCACTGTAATTTGGCAAGATTTTCTATATAATTTATGTTTGTACAGTTTGCTTTTATTGCAAGATTTGAATAGTGATGCTATTTAAATGACTGTTAAAATGCTTTTGCCAGCAGATGTTCCTGGCCTTTCCATACATATTTTAGACTGTGGCAGTGTTACTGTGCTTGGTTTTAATGAAAACTTTGATCAGCAATAAATCATGTAAGGAGATCACTGAAATTAAGGAGGTGAGGTTGTTGTCTTTCAGATGAAAGAGAGTAGAAATGAATAAGGATAGTCACCAGGAAAAACAAAACAAAACAAAACAAAACCAAACCCCCACAGACAGGACCTTGGAGTCAAGACTGCAAAATGATAAGAAAGTGTAGGTAGATGTGCAAGTTGCTAAGCTTCAGGAGGAATTTTTGTCAAAGGACTCCTCAGAACAAACACTGAGCTGAAAGAGGGTCACAAAGAAAATAAATGTAGGAGAGGTCTTGAATCAACACAAATTAACTGGTTCCACCTTGAGAAGCCTTTCCTTTTTGCTGAAGAAACTGAAAGGAGATTTCTATATAGAAGATAAATTAAGGAGAATCATTCCGTTTAAATAAATCTGTGTTTCCTACATTCATCAATGAATGTCTGACAGAAGGGGAGGTAATTTTAAGCAATGAGAGATTTTACCTAATCATCTCTAATATCTAGCTTTATCCTCAGGGAAAAACTGATTGTGTTCAGAAGCGCTTGCCTCTCTTTATCCCTATATGAATCTTTTCCTCTCAGATAGCTAGAAAAGTTGAAAATAAACAGCATATATTTGCAGAAAGGGAAAGGATTTTGGTAATGTGCAAGGGAGAGTTTTGAGAAACAGGAATGGACATTGGGGAAAGCAATCAGCAGGAGATTTCATGGACTTGGGAGCACGTGCTCCAGGAAACTCACATGAGCAATCCAAACGCAAAAGAAGCTCTCAGATTAAAAGGTAGTGCTTGTTCCTTGTTTAAACTGTAGGCCTAAACACTGTTGGCTCCATCAAGGGCATCATCTGGATACCCTCTCACTTCCAGCAAAGATCTGACAGCTGGCAGAGAAGATACATGGTCAAATCACCATCAAACACAGTGGGACAATTTGGTATGTAGGGAATGTGGAATGGAAGAAAGAAACCAACTGGAATTCACATAGGTAGGAAGCACAGGGTGAGGGAGCCATTAGGCTCAACAGCTTTGGAAAGGATGTGGCTCTGGGCAAAATCTGTGTGGGAAGACCTGGGAAACAAAGCTTAAAAAGTAACGGGAAGGAAAACCCTAGGTCCCTGGCAGTCACCCTACAAATGTAGGAAGAACCCACAGCTGCATATTTGAGAAAAATGGTTCTGAAACAGAGAAGAAAGGCAAGATGACAAAATTGTGTCAGTTACTCCGGAGATTGCTCCAACTGTGGACAGTAAACTTCTCAAAGTTGCTCCACTTACAGGAGTGAGAAGAGATACATGTGGCAGATGAAAGAGTTTCCACCCTGACTTCTGAGTTTTTACACGGATTAGGGAACATAGGGTGCAGTTTCTGGTCTTTGACATTTGGGTTTCTTTTTAAATATTCAGATATTCTACCAAAACCTCCTCTATTTAAGAGTAATTTGAGAAAGCAGTCAATTAGCACTTCCTACTGGTAACATAAGTGTGTGCTTTCGAGAACAACCTGTGAGGAAATGGATAAAGATGTATGTGGAATATGTGTATGTTAAACCATGTGTAGGGACACACTTTAAAATGTTCAAATTAGAATATTTAACAGTTCTGCTTATTCAGTGAAAATCATTTGAGAAAACCTGACTTCATAAGATTAACACATTTTTCTCTTATTCTTTTCTTCTCTTTTTTTTTTTTTCTTTAATTCTTTTCCTGGAAGCAGTGGAATTGACAGTCTGTAATTTGGAAATAATATATGCACGATTTCAGCTCTCACAAGTCACTTTCTTCATATTCTTGCAATAGTGAGTAATCATCTGTGGAGTTCAGCCTGAAAGTTTGGCAAAGTATGTTTTCTCTATGCCTAGTTGTTTAAGGATTTGTTCCAGTGACTTTAAAATGGGTGTACTTGGCTGTATGAATTATTGTACTTGGAGTACTTACTTCTTGGGATGTTCTTTCCTATTAATTATATTGGATAGTGAAAGGTATAACTCATATTAATTTTAATTTATTTTAAAGGCAAAATGAAAATTGTAATATAAAACTGTTTTGTGCTTGCACATAGGGCCTCTAGAGGGAAATAGTCTTTCAGAGCTGTAGAAAACAGAGGCTTAGTTCACTTCTCTGTCAAAGCATGCTCCTCATAATAATCATAATTATCCACTGGCAATGCAGAGGGATGCTAGAACTCATTGTGTCATTCAATCAATAAAATGCTGCGCTCAAAATTTTCAAGCCAGTTTGTTCTTAAAAGTGTCACACAAGCATTTCTATTTGTGTTTCATTATGGTATAAACTGTATAACTGGACCATATGTTCAGCTAAAAGTAGGATTTCTTCTGAAATTCCCCCTACTATCCTAGAAATAAGCAACAATAGAATAAATATTTTTGTTGCCTTGGCTATTAGGAGATTTCAGCGGTCTTAGATCTTTACAAATCTAAGGAGATTGTCAGACTTTCAAAACATTATTTTTCCTGTGTGTAGCTCATGACAGTGTATGTTATGTATATTTGCAATATAAATTCCATTTATGCTAATACTGTAGTACTCCTGGCAGCCATCTCTAAAGATATGTAGATAGGAAGAACAGGCAGTCTTGGATCCCAATATTTAAACCTTTTAGTCAAGTAGACAATTGGTCCGGTGGATACAAATTTAGTTTGACTTGATTAACAGCCAAAAGTTCAGAGTTCCAGTTCCAGCAAGATCTGTAAGGAAAAAGAGGGGAAGCCCCGTTCCAGCCCTGTCCATATCTTCCCCATTACTTGACATAGTCATCGATTAAATCACTGTTCTTTGAAGCAGAAATTTCAGCCACAAACCTTCCTTTCCAGTTGACCATGCTAATCAATAGTCTACTTTGTCAAGCTCTTCCTTGTACTATCTGTAGCACAAGATATCAGGAATTCTCTTCTGTTGTAAGAAAATCCTCAGGAGGATGGATTGTGTGCCATCAACACAGATAGTGCAGCCAAGCTAATGGACCCTGAAAGAAGTGTGTCTCTTTGCAAACTGAGAAGAATTTATTTCAGGTCCTACTTCTCCCAAAGAAGTTCTAATCACAGGCCTTTTATGTAAAATAACTTTTGTTTTCCTTCGAGTTCTCACTTGCCTGGGTTGTTTTTTTAAAGTGGTGGAAATTATTGGGTTATCTGCAGAAGTCTGATCCAGAAGGCATGTCTTGAGAATGAGTCTTCCTTCAGAACATCTAGGAATGGGAACATAAAATTTCTTCAGGCTGATAAAGGATAAAAGCAGGAGATGGATAACAACTTTTGCCATATATTCAAGGCCAGAGCACTTCCAGACACAGATGGAAGCATAGATTTTAAACACCTGCCTGCAGAATCTGAAAATCAAAATTCAAGACTCCTATGGGGTGTGGATCAAGAAGTCATAATTTATAAGAATGATATCTGAATTCTGAATAGTCCTGACCAGAATTTGTTAGTAGATTGAAAACTCACTTCCATTTTTTTCTAAATATACTCAATTAGGTACAGCCAAAATGAAAATCTGGGGTTTGATCTGAAGGAGAGCAATTTAAAACATTTTATTTGTGCAGAACATGACATTTGTTGCTGCTTTGGGAGAAAATAACAAATTAATAGCAAAATAGCATGAGAAACTGGCCTAATTTCTTGCAATAATTATCAGTTTAAATTTAAAGAGTCTGAAATATTTGGAGCTGGATAAATACTCTTGACTAATGTGCTGTGTTATTGGCAAAAACTTTACTATCATTTTTTCCATAGAGAGTCTGTTTTACTATTAGAGCTAGACCGTGTTTTTCTTTCAGAGCAGCTTGTGTAGAAGCTCTCTAAAATGCAAACAGATTTGCAGATGATGCACTATTATGAGCTACCCACCGCAATTGCACTTCCACTTATCAAAATTATCGCACTACTTCCATTCCTGCAAGAGGAGGGAGACTTACACAAGTTCTACGCAGCAGCAGTAACTTCTTTGGATGCCTGCCCTATGCACTTGCCTACTGAGCCCATGAAGTCACGTCACTTATTCACATGCTAATACCTTTGGTCCAGGAGAACGATGGGATTATCTATCCCTGTTCCCGAGGTCTTTAGTGCTTTTCCAGATCCTGCTGCACAATTCCATCTGCCTGTTAATTGGGGTGGATGCTACACTGCCACTGACTGCTGACAAGCACGACCTGGGGGCTGTGCTGCAAGGGCAGCATTGGGAGTGTTGCAGTGGGAGCAGCAGACCCCTTCTAGCCTGCTTGCCAGAGCATCCTGTTTCTGATCTGAAGGATGATGAATTCACGGACATTTAAGGCTGGAAGTTATAACATCACTAGGAGTTATGTAAAAGGAAGACAAGGATTTTTTCACTCAGCAAAAGAGTAAATACTAAGAGTAAAAGAGCAAAATTTGTCTGTAGCTGTTCACCTATGTTGATTAACTGGGTGGATATGTGTGGGATTTGCTACTTTGCCTGCACATTAAGTGTTCCATTGTAAGCCCTGAGGGGAGAGCAGAAGGAGGGACGGAAGGGAGGAGAGATCCCAACAAAGATGGCACTGTGGCCCTGGGAGAGACCCTGTGGGGCTGGTGGTTGTGCCCTGAAGGAACAGCAGGGAGGGTCTACTATGGACTGACCATAAACCCCATTCCTTGTCTCCCTGCACTGCTCAAGGGAGAAGAGAAAGAGAGCTGGGAGTGAAGAAGTGTTACTGAGCCTGGAAAAGCAAATGGCTGGACAATGGGAAGGTATTTCATTTCTTCTCTTTGTTTCTGGCCGCTTGAATCTGTTTGACTGACAATAAACTAGCTTTCCTGGGGTTAAGTCTGTTTTGGTAGAGGACCTCCCTGTCGTTGTTTTGATCCACAGAGTTTTACATCTCATTTTCTTCCCCTGTCCTGTTGAGGAAGGAAAGTGAGGGAGCAGCTGGGTGGACACTGGGCAGATGGCCAAGGTCAGCCCACAGCAACAAATCTGCATTTGAGCAGCATTAGCACTGACACCCAGATTTGTATGTTCACTCTTACTAACCACTGAAAATTTTGAGCTTTCATGCATGAACTTATGGCAATTTCAGGTAATGCTACTGTTTATTAGCCTACTATGTGGCATAATTTAGTACACTCGGTTATGTTAGTGGCATGGTAAAAAGTATGCACAGGTTTTTTTATGCATTTTGTAGTAACAAATATGATTCCCCTCGCTCCTCAAAAAATCTGTCACAAGGCAAATGTGAAATTTAGTAATCCATTCCAACTTACGAGCTGCTAGCAGTAGTTAAGGTTGATGTTTGGAACTATAAATTACCACACATTGATGGTAGCTAGTCATTTTATTTATTTTTCCCTGTGAAGCTTCCTGTTGTGTTTAAACTGTTGTGATCTTCAGAAGTAGAAGTATACATGGGGTCTTACTGTAAAATTGCGAGACACACTGAGCCATCATCAGATGCAGGAAAAGCAACTTTCAACCTTTTCTTCTTCAAATAATAATTAAACTACATATGTGGAGGGTTTTGTGGGGGGGTTGGTTTATGGTTTTTTCTCTAGAAGAACAGCAGTTATCACTGTCTCCAGCAGTGCTGTGTGAGGAGTTCAAGAGAAAAAAGAGAGCTAAGCTGCAACATGCTCTCCAAACAGAAATGTACTAAAGGGATTGTGATATGTTCAAATTAAATGAAACAGTTTTGTAGGCCCTTAGGAAATGCTAACATGGAAGCAGCCATACAAGAGAAAAAACCCATAGCTGCTCTGGAGACCAGGGACTAGGCTGAGCTCCCTGAAAAAGCAGCTCCTATGATTGAAGTTAGCAGAATCTGGGGTGTTTCCTTCTGTTCGCAATTTGATTTGACACAAATGCTTTCTAATTACTGCATTTAAAGTTGAAAGGCTTGCCTGTGGAAGAGCCTGGGCTTTTTCCAGTCATTTCTTTCTTCAAAGTCATTCTCAGCGTGAGCCAGGCTAGCTGGTGTCTGGTCTGGAACTTCTACCCTGATCATAATGAGAATCAGGCCCAGGCCTTTTATGTCGTTGGAAAGAGAACAAGTCCAGGGTGTACATTTCTAAAGGTGATGCAATGCTGTCCAGAAAGCTCAAATGATTTTTTTGTTTCAAGACATCAGTTAAATAAGACCATTCTCTAGGAGTTATTATGTTAATTAGTTATATTTGCACTGTGTGCATACAATCTTCCTGCTGAAAATTTGAGCTCTTTGTTGTACTGTGTAGGTACAAGAGAGTCTGTTAGAACAGAGACATCTGCAGCAGCATGGGGTTCAACAGCTCTTTATTTAATTAAAGATGTATGCAATAAATAAAATCCTTTTCTCCTGTCATGTTACTTCTGAATTTGTTTTTTATATCTCTGGTAATATCCCTAGAAATTTCTGGATAGTGCTCTAAAAAAAGGAATGCCTGGATTGAAGGTAATTCAGTATAAATGACAGTGTTCATCTGCAGGAGCTTCAGTAAGAGAGATGAGAAATTTGTGTCAAATTTGTCAGTTCTACGAGGACCAGTGGCATGAATTGTCCCTTCCAATGGAACAGTACGTAATCCTTTGGGTTAAACAGTTAAGAGAGGCGTTACTGGTGCTTTATGTCTCTATACTTGTCCAGCTTTTCTTGTTTCTTCTGTTTTAAGGAAGATTAAATGAATAATTTGAACACAAAATGTGAACATCTTTACCACTGGTGGCCACCTTCTGAATCAATGTTTCTGAATGTTTCAGCTGAAGTGTAAATAACAAATTCTTTACATTTTTTTANAAAAGCAAATGGCTGGACAATGGGAAGGTATTTCATTTCTTCTCTTTGTTTCTGGCCGCTTGAATCTGTTTGACTGACAATAAACTAGCTTTCCTGGGGTTAAGTCTGTTTTGGTAGAGGACCTCCCTGTCGTTGTTTTGATCCACAGAGTTTTACATCTCATTTTCTTCCCCTGTCCTGTTGAGGAAGGAAAGTGAGGGAGCAGCTGGGTGGACACTGGGCAGATGGCCAAGGTCAGCCCACAGCAACAAATCTGCATTTGAGCAGCATTAGCACTGACACCCAGATTTGTATGTTCACTCTTACTAACCACTGAAAATTTTGAGCTTTCATGCATGAACTTATGGCAATTTCAGGTAATGCTACTGTTTATTAGCCTACTATGTGGCATAATTTAGTACACTCGGTTATGTTAGTGGCATGGTAAAAAGTATGCACAGGTTTTTTTATGCATTTTGTAGTAACAAATATGATTCCCCTCGCTCCTCAAAAAATCTGTCACAAGGCAAATGTGAAATTTAGTAATCCATTCCAACTTACGAGCTGCTAGCAGTAGTTAAGGTTGATGTTTGGAACTATAAATTACCACACATTGATGGTAGCTAGTCATTTTATTTATTTTTCCCTGTGAAGCTTCCTGTTGTGTTTAAACTGTTGTGATCTTCAGAAGTAGAAGTATACATGGGGTCTTACTGTAAAATTGCGAGACACACTGAGCCATCATCAGATGCAGGAAAAGCAACTTTCAACCTTTTCTTCTTCAAATAATAATTAAACTACATATGTGGAGGGTTTTGTGGGGGGGTTGGTTTATGGTTTTTTCTCTAGAAGAACAGCAGTTATCACTGTCTCCAGCAGTGCTGTGTGAGGAGTTCAAGAGAAAAAAGAGAGCTAAGCTGCAACATGCTCTCCAAACAGAAATGTACTAAAGGGATTGTGATATGTTCAAATTAAATGAAACAGTTTTGTAGGCCCTTAGGAAATGCTAACATGGAAGCAGCCATACAAGAGAAAAAACCCATAGCTGCTCTGGAGACCAGGGACTAGGCTGAGCTCCCTGAAAAAGCAGCTCCTATGATTGAAGTTAGCAGAATCTGGGGTGTTTCCTTCTGTTCGCAATTTGATTTGACACAAATGCTTTCTAATTACTGCATTTAAAGTTGAAAGGCTTGCCTGTGGAAGAGCCTGGGCTTTTTCCAGTCATTTCTTTCTTCAAAGTCATTCTCAGCGTGAGCCAGGCTAGCTGGTGTCTGGTCTGGAACTTCTACCCTGATCATAATGAGAATCAGGCCCAGGCCTTTTATGTCGTTGGAAAGAGAACAAGTCCAGGGTGTACATTTCTAAAGGTGATGCAATGCTGTCCAGAAAGCTCAAATGATTTTTTTGTTTCAAGATATCAGTTAAATCAGACCATTCTCTAGGAGTTATTATGTTAATTAGTTATATTTGCACTGTGTGCATACAATCTTCCTGCTGAAAATTTGAGCTCTTTGTTGTACTGTGTAGGTACAAGAGAGTCTGTTAGAACAGAGACATCTGCAGCAGCATGGGGTTCAACAGCTCTTTATTTAATTAAAGATGTATGCAATAAATAAAATCCTTTTCTCCTGTCATGTTACTTCTGAATTTGTTTTTTATATCTCTGGTAATATCCCTAGAAATTTCTGGATAGTGCTCTAAAAAAAGGAATGCCTGGATTGAAGGTAATTCAGTATAAATGACAGTGTTCATCTGCAGGAGCTTCAGTAACAGAGATGAGAAATTTGTGTCAAATTTGTCAGTTCTACCAGGACCAGTGGCATGAATTGTCCCTTCCAATGGAACAGTACGTAATCCTTTGGGTTAAACAGTTAAGAGAGGCGTTACTGGTGCTTTATGTCTCTATACTTGTCCAGCTTTTCTTGTTTCTTCTGTTTTAAGGAAGATTAAATGAATAATTTGAACACAAAATGTGAACATCTTTACCACTGGTGGCCACCTTCTGAATCAATGTTTCTGAATGTTTCAGCTGAAGTGTAAATAACAAATTCTTTACATTTTTTTAGTGAAAGTCTGAGTTAGTTTTAAGAGCAGAATTTATGGGAATAATAACCAAATAAATAAATAAATAAAGCAAATGTTTGGGTTTTTTCCATGTTTAATATGAAACACAGGTTACTGGTGCATTTCCTGTGTGAAGTCCCTTCACCCTATCGAGTGAACAGGGAAGACAATGACTCCCCCCCCATGGTGGTATTGTTTCTTTCCTTCTAACCCTGCTCTAAGAGGCACTGGTTGGTGGAGTGGGGCTGTAAGCATGTAGGGTGGGTAGGAAAACACGAGATCAGTCAGCAGCTTGGAGAGCCACCAGCACTGACAGAGGAAAGTGTTCGACAGTAGTCCTGTAAAGTGCAGTCCTGACGTTGCCTGTGGGAATTTGATGAATTATTGCCTGCAGCCTGACACATGAGTGTCAAGGAGATGTATGCAGGGACTGACAGGCACAGGTAAATTCTCTTTAAGTGTATCCTGTAAAACTATGTCACTGTGAGAGTGTTAGGGAGGGAATCATTATAAATGTGAGATCACAGCCTTAATGTAGCTTTCCTTGGCCTCCTACATGTCAGTCATCCCCACTGAAGATCTATTGGTAGCTCCTAATGTGTTGTTGACCTTACCCTCACAGCTTAAATGGCTAATAGTTTTTCTAATCCTTTCTCTAGATATCATTACAAGAAAGTATTTCTAAAGCACCAAATGAAACACTACAAAGCACAAGAGAGGGAATTGTCACCCTGGATGTCCAACTAATTTCCTTAGTGATGTTTCTTGTACTGTTTCAGAATAAGTTTCTTTCTTCGAAAAACAAACCCAAGTATTTGACTCAGACTTGCATTCCTCTGATCACTGTTCAAGGCATTGCTAGATTTTTATCTTCCTGCCTTTGACAAAAAGTGGTGAGTACTTGCCTTTTGTATTGTGAGCTGACCTCAGAACTACAGTAAGCACTCATAGATTTCAAAAATAATTAAAAGTGATGATGCTATTTTTTGATAGTTTTTCAGTATGCTCAATCCAGTTCGTCCAAGGAATCTTTGACCTTGAGGAAATAAGCACAGAAAGAGTACAAAAGTCCCTCAGTTACAGCTGATATAAGATGAAGATCCAAATGATGTAGACTGTGTTGTTATCTTCAGATACTCCATCTTTTATTTTCCTTGAGAATCATCATTTAATTGGCCACACTTTCCTGAGAATGTGAATGAAAGCAGTCTGGTATAACAAATAATGTTTGTACTGGGAAGTGGTGAGATGTGACAGAAGAAATTAATGGGCGTAAGGGAAAGGAAGAAGTTGAAACAGAAGGATAAGGTATGTGCTTTTATTTTAGCGTTTTTGCAGGTATTTTTGGGGTTGGGACACCTGGAATATCAACTCAGACAAATCTGCACATGTTAGCTTCCAGAAAACATGATAAATGTTGGCTTCTTTTTCTTTTCTTTTTTTTTTTTCTTTTTTTTTTTCCCTTACAATACCTGTTATATAAAAAGAAGTAGATGGGGAAGGATTCAATGGATTGCTGTTCCCTGAGAATGGAGCAGTCAGGAGTTCACAGAGACAAATCCCTACATTGTTCTAGATGAGATTTTCTTTTACTCCCTCTCCTGTTTTATATTTAATTATGATAGCTACTCCTGTTCAATGTGTGACTGATAGCTACTAATAATTAACTGCAGTTTTGGCAAAAAGGGAAAATGGAAACCAATCAAGGTCATAGAATCATGGAATGGTTTGGGTTGGAAGGGACCTTAAAGATCATTTAGTCCCAACACCCCTACCATGGGCAGAGACATTTCCCACTAGACCACATTACTCAAGGCCTTGTCCAGCCTGGCCTTGAACACTTCCAGGGATCCACCACCTCCCTGGACAATCTGTTCCAGTGTCTCACCACCTTCACAGTAAAGATTTTCTTCCTGATATCCAACATAATTTCCCCTCCTTCAATTTTTTCCCATCACTCCTTGTCCTACCACTACAGTTCCTGATGAAGGGTCCCTCTCCAGCTTCCCTGTAGGCCCCCTTCAGGTGCTTGAAAGTTGCCATGAGGTCTCCATGCAGCCTTCTCTTCTCCAGGCTGAACAGCCTCAACTCAGACTGTCTTCATAGGGAAGGCACTCCAGTCCTCTCATCAGCTTTGTATCCCTCCCAACAGTTCCATGTCCTTTTACGCTGGGGACCCCAGAGCTGGATGCAGCACTCCAGGTGAGATAGCACCAGAGCAGAAGAGGGGGAGAATCACCTCCCTCGACCTGCCGGCCACACCCTTTGGATGCAGCCCAGGATTCCACTGGCTTTCTGGGCTGGGAGCACACACTGCTGTTGAGATTTCCATCAGCCATCAGCCCCAAGTCCTTTTCCTCAGGGCTGCTCCCAGTCACTTCTCTGCCCAGCCTGTGGGTGTTCCTGGGATTGCCCTGACCCATGTGTAGTGCACTTGGCTTTGTTAACCCTCAGGAGGTTTGCACAGGCCAGCTCTCCNTCTCCAGCCTGCCCAGTCGCTCTGGATGCCATTCCTTCCCTCCAGCACACTGACCGTCCCACACAGCTCGGTGTCATCAGTGAACTTGCTGGGGGTGCCCTCGATCCCACTGTCCCTGTCACCAACAGGATGTTGAACAGTGTCAGCCCCAGGACCGACCCCTGAGGGACACCACTGGTCACTGGTCTCCTTGTGGACAATGAGCCAATGACCACAACTCTTCGTGTGCAGCCATCCAGTTCTTTACCCTCAAGTGGTCCATCCATCATATCCATGCCTCCAACTTGGAGACAAGGATAACATGCAGGACAGTGTCAAATGCTTTGCATAGGCACAGACAGATGATGCCAGTTCCTCTGCCCCGTCCACCAACACTAAAACCCCATAACAGAAGGTCACCAAGTTTGTCAGGCATGATTTCCCATTTCCCTTCGTAAAGCCATGTTGGATGTTACCAACCACCTTCTTGTTTTCCATGTGCCTCAGTCTAGTTTCCAGGAGAACCTGCTCCATGATCTTGCCTAGCACAGAGTTGAGACTTACCAGTCTGTGGTTCCCAGGGTCTTCTGCTTTGTTTAAAAATGGGAGTGTTATTTCCCCTTCTCCAGTCATCGGGGACTTTAGCTGACTGCCACGGTTTTTCAGAAATGATAGACAGTGGCTTAGCAATTTTGTCTGCCAGCTCCCTCAGGACCTGCAGATGAATCTCATCAGATCCCATGGACCTGTGCACATTCAGGTTCCTTAGATGGTCTGAAACCTGATCCTCTCCTACAGTGGTCTTAGGATCTTCATTCTCCCAGTCGCTGTATTTGCCTATCCTAACTGAGCTGGAGTGGTTAGAGCACTTGCCATGGAAGACTGAGACACACAAGTCATTGAGAATCTCTTTCTCTTTGTCTCTTTTGCGACATTTTTGCCCCATTTTCTCCTTGTTGGGAGGCATTGCTTCCCAAGATATCCAAATGAGAAAAAAACTGTAGGAGGATATTAAGGGCAAGAGACAAATTGGCAAGGAGAGTACCCTGAACAGGCAAGTCAACCCAAATAACAGTTATTTCTTTTTCCGAACAATTTTGAAGCAAGTACAATTTACTGTGTGACAATAATTCACTCAGCTTTTTCTGTCTTATGGTAACATTCAAGATATTTCTTTCTCCACTCTCTTCTGTCAGCCACAGAAGAAAGGAGAATAAAGCAGATTCTGCTTTCTGAAGTCCACAAAGTAAATGGTAGCATAATGTTTTGTGGTTATGTTCTTTAAGGGAAGATTTAGAAAAGCAATTCATACTAGTATTATATTTCCTCATTAGATCTTAGATGAGACTGTTTGACTTTTTGAATATTTCTGGCTATTCAGTTTATGCATGTGTGATATTATACAAGACTTTTGTCATAAATATCATCAGAGTTTTGGTATTCTTGCCAAAAAGATTCTGTTCCAATCAGAGCTAAGTAGCTTTGGAAAGCTTCAGAACTTTGTTAGAAAAGTTTCAAAGTGGTGATGTGTGCTTTAAACATACCGGCTCTTTAAACACTGTTGACCCTTTAGTTGGTTATTCCATTTAACTTTTTTTTCACTTTAGACAATGCCAATTCCATGAAATCAGAGATTTTACATAAGGCCAGGAGTGTGGAAGGAGCAAGGTGTTCTGATCACAGCTGACCTGCATCTTCTGAGGCTTAATTAATGTCCTGAACTAAACAAAAAAGTAACTGCCCTTAGAAAAATCAAAGATAAACCATGCAAAAGGGAATGTACATCTCTAATTCTCTTTATCTTTACCAAGTGGTACATAAGTTGAGAGAGTTCAGAGTTCTCCTCTAGAATGAAAATGATGCATTTCTAGTCATCTGACTGCAAGTCAATGATGAGTGCTTACAACGAAGGGACAAAATCTCTCTTAAACAAAAGGATGACAGGCTGGTAGTTATGCAAAACGAAGGGTCACAGCAATCTACTAGTAATTCCTTTTTTAATTTCAAAGCCTAAAATAATTAGACACACCTTGCCCTCATTTGTACTTGTGCAAATCCTGTTATTTCCAACAAGGCTTTACAGAGAAGACAAAACTTATCCCTTGCAAATTAAGAAATGAACACATAATGAGAAATAAATTGGTTGCCTTCCATTTCCCAGGGTATTCATTTTTCACCAATGAACATTTTCAGCAGTCTTGTATTTTCTGTCTATCCAGGGTTAGAATCTGGACCACAGGCTGTAGCTACGCTGTTGCAGCAAACACAGTCCATTTGGTTATATTTAGGTGTTTGACTCGGTACCAGTTTCTTACTGTCCTGGAAGCTGGGAAACATATTAATGTCCTCAAAGTGCAGGAGGTCTCCAAGTGGATATTTTGGTTTCCATTTTTGCTGCAATATGAAGATAATTGCATGCATAGGTATTGTTCCTAGGAGAATCTGGGACAGTATTTGAGACTGGGACTGTGAAAACTGAACATCCTAGTTTCAGTTTTGGCATCCAGTTTCAGCAGGATGCTGTGAGACACCTGTTATTTTAAAGTACAGCCACCTGTGACCAGCAAAAAAAATTAGCTGGATCTCATAAGCATACTGAAGCTCTGAATGGACTGTTGAATGCCTCCCCGAGCTCCAATGAAGGGACTAGAAATTACAGGTGCATGGTATCTTATGGATAAGACTACTGGGCAATTTGTGCACTCACTCACACTTGGTGGGGAATCCCTAAAGAAAACTTAATGCTCTGAATTCACATTACATTGATCAAAAGGGGCTGATCAACAGTACACAAAAGGGCAGTTCTTCAGATACTGATTTAAGGGACGAAAGCATCACACACAAAAAAATACCACAAAAAAAAAAAAAAAAAAAAAAAAAAAAAAAAAAAAAAAAAAAAAAAAAAAAAAAAAAAACCACCACCAAAATAAGCATTCCAGGTGAGACAGTTGTGCTTTTTGAAATCATGCAAATACTTAATGTGACTTTGTGGTACTTTTCAAATTGTAATTTCACCTTGACTCCGATTACAGTCCTACAAAAGGGATGATGGTCTGCTACCTACAAAAAAATATTCTTTCTAAATACCAATTACTTCTTTGCATTGAATCCTTAACACTGTATCATATAATTGCTGAAAGAGACTGAAAAGTTTTAACATATTTGTAAGCAAATATAATACTACTGTCTTTTGAAGAAAAATATATTTCACTAATATTAGTAATAGCATGTTTATTACAGCTCTCTCTGCCAAGATAAGGAGGAAAATTGTACACAGCCTAGTTTTAAATTACCTAATGCTGAACAACCTTTTTTTCTGTCTATCATAATTTTACCCAAAATTAGAGTGCAATTTACATTTTCATTCTTCCCTCTGCATTGTTTTGCTATCAAGTGAAGTTCTAAATATTCTATGGTGAAGCTTTTTATTCCTTCTGTTATTTTTTTTCTTACTTTTGTGTTGTGTTATTGATATTTTTTAATATAAGTTTACAAAAAGAGCTAAGCAAATACTTTACTGTGAAGAGTAGTATGGCTCATCCACATGAACCAACAGCCTCATTGTAGTCATGTAAATGCTGAGGAAATGTTGACCTTGAGATAATAATATTTTTTTCTCCAATTGTAGAGCTTTAAAAATAAAATATAATGTATCACAGTGTTTATTGTCTCTGCTGCACAAATCCATTATAAGAGACTAGTATAACTAAGTTCTGAAGTTTCACTTCAAATAAAAGTTCTCAGACAGATTTTCTACAGTGTTTGACTGCATTTTGAAGGTATTATTTTCCATACCGCAATAGTCAGTTATGGGATTTTTTTTTCTTTTTATTCACATATTTTATATTTTTCTTTAATAGAAAGTGTGTTATTTGTGGTATTTTAAAACAGATTTTATTTATAGGAAATCAGGAGGTGATGGTGTTTTCTCTTGTAATTGATTTACTTCAGACTTGTTCTCCTGCAAGGATCAACAGACCTGAAATACTCTTGTTATAAAAAGTTTCATGTATGTACCCATGCCTCTGGAGTACAGGCCTTCATTTTGTCTAATGCTTCCTAATACAATGGGCCTCTGTGGCACTCAAGGATCTGATAAAGTTGAGAAGAAGAGGATTTGAATTGGGAATGTAGCCTCAAAGTCACCGATAACCCATAACTGTCCAACACATTACTTCTTTCGTATTTCGAATAGTATTTATCTAAAGTGTATGCAAAGAGTACTCTCTTTATCTACCCAGAGTCCTTTGTGGAGGCTACCAAGGAAATTTTTTTTTTCCTATAAAATTTTGGAAAATAAGGTAAACATTTAGTGGAAAATAACATACTGTTGTACTTTACTATAATTTGGTACTTATCATGGTGATAATAAAAAGGATGTAAAACTACCCCAAGACAATATAAAATCCACCAGAGTTTTCACTTTCAAATGGCATCACAATGTATGTATTTTTTCAGTTTTGAACATGAAAGACTATTTTAAGCATGCTATGCTATCAAAACTGCTTAAATAATTTTAGAGTGAATCCGTAATAGAAGGCTGTACTTAAAGACCTTTATTATTATTATTATATTATTGAAAGGTTATTTATCTCCAAGTGTTCAAAATATTTCTGTATGAGCAACATGTATCTCAGATGTTGAGCAAGTGCTTTGATTAGCAGCTGTATATTGATAAGTAGTCCCTGAGATAATTTGATATCCTGGGGAATAAATTCATAGTAAATTCAGACTAGGGAATCATTTACCTGCCAGCCATTAGCACACAGCAGTTTCTGAAGCTGTGATCTGCAGTTAGTTTGGTGTAAAACAGTTTATTAACTTGTATGAATGTTTAGAGACTGTTTGAACACCATTTCTGTACGTTTCCTCTAACAATGGTGAATTCTGATGTCTCATTTCTAAATCTTTTGCTGTGTCAGTGTAGCTGGGAAAAAATTGATGGGAGCCAACTAAAGAAACTGCAACAGAAATGAAGAGGTATGTGTATACTTAGTGCTGCTGTTGTGATTTTAGAACAGTGTATTACTTGACCATGTGTGCACTGTTATACAATGTAATGCTATTTTTTTTTTTTTTAATTTTTGATCACTTCCCTAGAGATGTCCGTGGCAGACAAGGAATATCACCCTACTAATTTTTCAGCATCTCACAGCCTTGAATGGCTTGTAAAGACACAGAAAATCATGGCAAATGTAAAGGCCAAATGACATGTTCTGAAGATATAAGTTTAAAAATATGTGGAATTATACAAAAATGTATAACTTCGGTATGAAAAAACTTCACAGTTTGTTGATTATTTAAAATAGGAAGATAATTTCTCATCTGTTTGACTTAGCGTTATCAATATAATTAGTGTATATTTTTAGTGTAATTATTTTTTTCTGCAGTTCCTAGATGGTGTCTGTCTTTTCCATGAGAGGAGTCTATTTAAATTGTGCAAAATGTAGAATTCAAACAGATTCAGCAAGCCATTAACAAAATACTGTGTGGGAGGTACAGAAAAACATTTTTTTAGTCATTTTGAAAATTTACAGGGCTATTATGTGTCTGTTTTGTACCTTTCTCTGAAATTATATTTTCCTGCAGTTGGTGCACTAAAATTGTGCCTTTGAAGGGTTCTTGGGTCCTTTTATAATTTGCTTATTTTGCAAGTGACTTATTCTTTGAGAAGATGAGAGCATGCCACTGGTCTCTCCTGTTGGTTGTGTAAAGTCACAAATTCACAGCAGAGGTAACTTTGCATTGCTTGCAGGATCCAGAAGGGATTTTACACTCTGATGTGAGATCTGCTGGGACAGGAGAGCTGATGCACTAAGGGGGAGATGTGTTCATATTACACATTGGAATTAAACCAAGGTATTGCAATCACCCAGACCCTAGCAAAGACCACAGAACTTAGAAATTGGAATATTCACTACAGCTGACGTCTGACCGCATTGCCTTTTCTGATGAGCAGATTTTAAGCTCATTTTTTCTGCTAACCTTCTTTAATCTTCAGAATTTTGGTAACCTATGAGTCTATTTTTAATGTCTGAATAAAGAGGTCCATGTCTTTTCTTTTTATGTTGTCTTTAAGTATGAAGACTGGAATTCTGAAGGAACCACAATGTATTTTCCTGCCTATAGAAAAGGCTTCGGATTATTGTTAGGAGGAGGGGGAAAAAAGCAAAATCCAAGTACAATGAAAAATTGTACCTTCTAAAGATATGGTAGGAAAACAGAATATTAAAATGCAACTGAGATACACAGCCCTTAATAGAAAAATAGTTAAAGTTACTTACTCTGGGATCAAACCATGAAACAAACATGTTTTTGCCATGTTAAGAGACTTCAGCAGACTGTTCAGGGGTGAACCTACTTGAAATAAGGAGAACTTTAAAGGCCTGAGTTCTCACTGTCCTCACCAAACTAACACCCACTGTCAGAAACAGCATTTTCTACAGAAAATTAATTTTGTAGGACAAAATACTCATCCAGACATACAATTTTCTGGTAAGGTTGTGTTGGGAGAGTTCAAGTAATGATCTAAGGGCTCCTTTTGTTTTGGGATGGGATTGTTGCTGTCTAAAATAGAAATTTACTTTACTCTAGGGATCTTTGGTCTGGAGGTAACAACACCATTTCAGTGGTATTTGGGGTTTTTTTAGACATATTTTGCAATTGAGCCAATGCTCCATTTCTTCCATTTGAGACCTCTGAAGTAGTTTTTTGGCCAACAAGGGAGGAGAAAGACTTTCTTTTCTTCTATCTTGTTTTTTGGTTTACGTTCCTTTTTTATTATTATTTATAAAATGCTTTCACACAAAGTAAATGAGTAAATGCAAAGTAATTCTGTATCCTAAGTGGTGGCATTTGAATGAATTGTCATCATGCAGGAATGAGAGCTGGTCAGTGCTCAAAGACAGTCATGGAAAGCACATAGATTCCTTTCAGCTAGTAAAGGAGCAGCAAGCAGAACTTAAAGCAGTATACAGCTGTATAAATAATGATGTTTCTCAAACACAGTATGACATTCTTGTTATCCCACCTTGAAAAGGAGCTAATAGAATAAAAAAGACGAGATAAGAGCAGCAAAGATGGTGAGAGGTGTGAGACAAATTGAGTAGACTATTTAACTTCACATGAGGAAAGAAGAGTATCAAAAGCTGATACAGTGCCATGTAAGGAGTGGTTATTCACAGAACTTCCCAATGCAGGAGGTTAGGGATAACAAATGAAGCTACCAAGCTTGACATTATTGACTTTGAAAAGATAACCAAACAGAACCCAATGTATAAGGTAAGATGAAAAGCATGATTAGTATGAAAATGAAATGTTTACTTTAATGGTGAATATAAATAATTGGCTGGAATCAA
>WAAE01007767.1:0-27990 GCA_013400495.1 Nicator chloris
GATCACTCAGAGACAGCAGAAGTACAGACACTCTACGTGACAGCCTTGAAAAGTCAGCTGTATTTGCAGTGCTTTACTTTTTTATAATTAGTATTAATTCTTAAACTGATCAGAACTCTTCTCTAAGATCTTCTGTGACCTTCTCTATAAAATCTCCTCTGCAAAGCATCTTTTAGTATCATACAGTAATCCATATAATGGAAATTATCTTGCAATAAAGTTGTGGGACTTGCTAGACAAAGGGGAAAAAAAGAGGCACAGAGACACATTCTTTGGGTCCCTTTTCCAGAAGAACCTCACTTTTAAGTCTAACCCACTGCTCAATCCTGTTTAGCCTTCTCTCAAACAGAAGCCAGGCCACAGTGATTATCCCAGTCACCATCACTAGTTCCACTCATGGACAGGAACCAAAGACAGATACAGCATACAGTACACCAAGGAAGAACAATAATGATCTTTTCTGTTCTACTTCCTATCCCTTTCCTACACACTTCTGCCTTAAAATTTATACCTTGAAAGAATTGCACAGAAAACAGTAACATTTCTGCCAAAGGTTCACAACTAACTAGGATTCTGTTAAAGCAGACAATCAGAACTGTTTTCAGCCTCCTCCTGCAGTAAGCATCACATTACAATTAGCAGATACAGAATCCCAGCAGTTATTATTTATTGTCTGGTATCTATTTTGAAATTCTTCTGGAACATCTCACAAATAACTCTGGATTGTGTGATTTTGCATTCCTAGCTGAATGTCAGCACACTTTGTTCCTTTGTCTAGAATATGTATGGATTTGCTGAGGGCACATATCCTTGAAGATCCCATCGGACAGATCTCTGTGGAAATTGATCATTGAGTCTTACCTTTTTCTCATCTTCTGGTCAGTTATTAATACAACAGGAGGTGGTTCCTCTTAATCCACAGCAGCTGATTTCCTTTAAAAGCCTTTGGCAGGAGGTCTTGTCAAATGCTTTTTATAAATCGAAGTGCATTACACCAGCCATACACTTATTCCTCTCCCTCCCTGTGCCCTCCAAGGATTCTAACTGCTTTATGATGCATGAGTTCTAGCTAAAAAAGGTCATTTTTTTTTAACTTGATGCGTTTGAAGTTTTTTTATAGTACTCTACTTTCTTGAAGCACTCGGTTCTACTTATTTCCTAGGTCACTGTGGTATCACATTTGCATCTTCCATTCCTCAGGTATACACAGCCTGTTGTAAGTGATGGATTACATACTTCTGACAAAAAACCTGGACACTTACTCATCTGAGGTATTTTACACCTTGAGCCAATTTTAACTAGTTTGCATGCTGTCCCATTAATTTATACCAATTGCCTCTCCACACATTAATTAAAAAGATCTTTTTGACCGTGCCTGTAAGCAATTCTTCAGTCTGAAAATTCATGTACAGTCCTCCAACAGTGAATACTTCTGCAAAAAACTCCTGTGGCTTGTCTGCTGTAATAGCACCATAAGAATTCCCTGATGTGCTGGCCAGGCAACAGACCACAGCCCTCCTCACATTCTTCCCATTGTCAATGATGTCAGTAATTATCTTAGGGTTTTAATTTTAAACCTCTCATTCTTCAAACAGTTCTGCTCATTGAAGGATTACTATCCCCAGCTTCTTTTCATTCTATTTCACCTGTTGGGCTTAGTGTTTTATAATTTCTTGACACATGTTACTTCCAAGTCTCCAATCTGTTGTTTTGACATGCAACTCACCTTCACAGCTCTACCTTTTATTTCTTCTTACTTGGCTTCACTGAGTCTGAGGCTCGACTTAGTTTTTGGGAGGGGGAAGAATAAGTCTTATTAAAAAATGTGGGAGTATTTTTATTCCTACAGGAATGCCCTATATCAGTACAACACAGGTAATTTTTTCAAGACAACTGCCAAGTAACATCTCGAATCAGACTTCCTGCATTGTGCAAGATTAACATTTTCTCTTTTCACATCAAGGTAGACAATCAAAAAATGATCCTTGACAGCTGAAATAAGTATTGTCTCCATCACATTCAGTAGTAAAATTTGTTCCTCCTCCTCTGTCCTGAGTAAATGAACTGTACTATTTTTACTAAAACTTCTTCCTTTTGTTTTTTTCATGCCTTCTAGCATTTTTGTAATTGTCAGTTTTCTGATTATGTGCCTAAACAGCACAGCTACACAATCAGTCAACAAAATAGCAACTGCATTAACCCCCTTTTAAGATGTATTTAATCCATTTAAACCAACATCTTACTTCATCCTACTTTCCTTAATCATACAGAATCTTTCTACTAAAGCAACTCATCTGTAATGCAGTTCCTACATATTTGCACCCAGATACTGCAGTCTATTTGCTTATCTCTCTTCCATCAAGTTTCTCAAAACACTTATAGCATGAGTAAACTCATTTAAAAATAGTTGTTTCAGTCTGCTACCTTTTTCAAAAGGCACACAGCATTTTGCTAAAGGCATACAAGATCCCATGCATTATCAGCTTGTCTATTTTTATATACCATTTTATATACCATTTAAGAGGACTTAATTTAACAGTACATTAAAATTCAGAAAAGAGGCAACAAGAAGAAAGGGACAGAAATATTTTCCTTGGCCTTTCATCATTCAGTGAAATACTACCCAAAAAACCCCTTTTCTTCTACAGCTTTCAGTTTAAGGAATGATAAAAAATTTATTACAATAAAGCTAGTAGAATTTTAAATTTCATTACAGATTTTGACAACAGGCAGACTGCATCTCCAATCCCAGGGACTAAAAGGGAATCCTTGCATTTTTAATCCACTTGCCCATTCACTGCTCTTTCCTACACTTGCCAGTAGTTCTCCACTGAAAAACCTTCTAGCCCCTTTGCCAGTCCCTGGGAGGTCTAACAGCACACCACCATCATTCAGCAATCCTGCTTCTCAAATGCTGCCCTATGACAGCCCCTTCTCAGCCACGTGTCTCATGAACCACTGCAGTGTCACCACTATACCCAGGCACCCCGCATTCATCTTCTCTGACACTACTAGACTGTTCTTGAGAATGCCTAGAAAGCTTGTTGCTTACCTGAATCATGTCTTTTGCTCAGTAATTGGCTTGTTTCAACTCCCCTTTTCCATCATCATTGCGTAACCCTTCTCACTGGCAAGCTGAGACACCTGTCTGCACACTGGTCTGTATGAACTTCTTGGGGTCTGGAAATTACCATCAGCATGGCAATAATCCAACCTGACTCTACCACAGTTCAGTAGTGCATTTGGCAGTGTAAGGTTAATCACTGGACTCTATGATCTTCTCCAGCCTAAATGATTCTATAATATCATGTCTTATCATCATAGTCCTGAGAAAACCAGACTTGGTTGAAACAAAACAGCAGACAAAGCTACCTACACTGACAGCAGGTGTTAACAAATGCCCAAAGTTCAGCAAGAACATGGCAGCTGGCAATCCTCACTTATGGTCTCAAACTGATTTTGGCTCAGATGCTCTATGGGTGGGATATGCTTTCTACATATATAGATACAGGCTTCCATTAAAAGTGGTTATTTTCAACAAATTAACACCACGAATTACTGGCATTCCATTTAACACATCAAATTAAACTGCAGTGCAACATTTATATTCTCTTAGACATTTCTGATGTAGCTTACTAGCTGTCAAAGTCTGATGCCTTTTGTTGCATCCTCTTGAAATGTCAAAGTTTCATAACCTGCAGCTATTCTGTCACTTCATCTGACTTTGTATATGAAATAAATTTAGTGGGCATCAGATCACTGCATTTGGCCTGCTTGAAGGGTGAAAAATTTAAGTCGCAGCTCAGGAACAAAGTAATATTATGTGGCAGCCTCTTATTAATAGCATGAAAGGAAGTAGAGCATGGAATAGCTTTCTTATTACACCAAAAATGACATATTAGATTACAGTAGACTCTTTTTTTGTCAGATTATATGGTCATTGCTCCTAGAAGAACAGAGAACTAGAGTCTTTGTCTAGTTTTTTAAGCATGATAAATTTTTCTAAGAGTTTGGAAGCTTCTTGGTTTTATTGTTTTCAAAACTATCATGACTAGCAAACTACCTGAGATAAAAATGTTGTTAAACAGAATTAAATTTTTTTAACCACAGCTTTTCATTTTTGTTCTATTTCAACTCTCTTGTGATTAGAAGAAATACTAGAGTACGTAAAAGTACAGAAAGCAATCAAACAGAACCCTCAGCCTCAAAATTAGGGGAGTTTCATTGCTATTCTGACAGTGTTCAACCCCGCCAGTTTCTGCTTTGCTTTCCCTCCCCTCGTCTATGGAAAAAACACCTTTCTACAGAGAGCTGGTGATACACACACTTCAGCATGCCTCAACACGTAAAACTTGCATTTAAGCCAGTGAAATCATGAACAGTCACAAGAAAAAAAAGGTGAAGTCTGAATAGCACTACCTAAAAGGGGAGTAAAGTCAGAGACTGCTCACCAACCCTGCACATCATCTGCACAGAAGCAGCAGAGGACTGCTTCCCCCAACCAGTGCAGACTCCTTTACTCTAGGCACTACAATTAAAACTACAAATTGGATGACTCTCATGCTCAACTAGCAGGGAGATCTCTTAAGGAAATCCATAAGCCCAAAGATATGCTGCTGCCCCAAATAAAAATACCTAAAAATAGTAGCTTGAATTTGCTTTCATTTGTTATTTAAAATCAACTACTTGATTTTGGAGAAGGGAAAACTTAGTTATTTTCCATACAAGCATCCTCTGTTTTTTCCATTTTTTTCCCACATGACATTACAATTGAGCTGTGCATTACCTCATCACCAACCCCAAGAGGTATCACATGCAGGTATCCAAGTTGAAGAAGACAGACAAAATGTGCGAGATTAGAATGGTAACCTTGATACACAGATGAAGTGCAATAAGCAATTAGAGTACCACATCACTTCCCTTCGCACACCTTGGGAGTCAAAGCTAGACATCCTATGCTTAAGCTGTGCTACTTGCCTGAGCCTTTTAAAGAAAGTGACAGTAGTAAACATGAGAAATTAAGATTCTTGCAGCAGCTGATCTGAAATCTCAGCCCGAGCACACTAAGTAATTTGACAACATTAGAAAAGGTATGTCTTTTCTTAACTTGTCTTCTAAGTACAGACTTCTCAGTGCCAACATCTGGGTAATGGCTGAATGGAAATCAGGTAAGGATCAAGGGGTAGCAGGCAAATAACTGCACAGTGCTTTCACTGCCACCAGAGCTCCATCCACCCTGCAGCACACCCAGCCACTTCTGCCAGTCCTCTCCATGGACAGACCACCTGCTGCTGCCCTGCACAACAGATGGTGCTGAAAGATTAAAACCTCCATTTTAGGTTATCAGTTTTATCAGAAAGCCTAGTCTTATTGAGAGCATTCACTGGACAAATTCTATTTTTCACTGCCACCACTAGGTTTGAGGGACCCTGGCTAAGTTGTTTATCCTATCTAGGACTCTGTTTACAATGCATATGAAAAAAACTCCTCCAGCTCAACCAGATCTGGAAACAGAGACAGCAATTCACCACCGTTTACTTTCATGATAAGTCTTCAAGCATGCCCAGTACTGACCTAGCTAATCTCCCAAGGTCAAAATTACAAGAATTCCTAAATGCATTAAATGATTTATGTATTGGACTGGGGTGGGGCTCCACACATCTGTTTCTACAAAGCTTTAATTCATCTGATACCAATTGTATACATAATGGCTGATCCTCCTACGAACCCAGCATGAACAGCTAAATAGCTGCCTTCTTACAGTTTAGACTACAAACTTTGACACAATCAGAATACCCAAAGACTAATAATCTTGTTTTGTAACAAAATTACACTTGCTACCCAAATATCTAACGATTTTGTTCTTTTAGTCACTCTATTCTTCAAGGTCTCTTAGGAAAGTAAAGCTACTAGTTGCATGCCATTTTCAGATCTGAGATGCCAGGTGATGTGATGTAATAATTCTTTGCTTTTGCCATTTACTCTCAAGATCTAAACTAGTACAAACTTGTTCTTGAGAATTATAACCTGCATGCTAGACCCCACTGAGTGTCCTTCCTTCATTTTGGTGCCTTAGACAAAAAAAATAAAACAAAATTTAAGAACAACTCAGATACAGACCCAAAAATTTCAATGAACAAATGTTTACTTGCCACTGGGAGACACTTGTCAAGCTCCACTTTCTCAGTAACAGGCCTGATGACTGGAGAAATGAGAGCAACACTTTTCCCTTGAAGCAGACTCAGCTAGTGTGTAACACCAGTTAAAAGGAAGCGTGCTTCACAGACAGTATGCTGCTGGAGAACACAAAGACAAGGCCACATGGAAGACATTAGAAAGCTGTGTCAGTAATGTAGGGAGTGAAGTTGCTTTCCACAATGCGTAACAGCAGCATACAGGATGCATTACAATATAAAAGCTTATAACATGCACACACAAGAAGCAGACTTTACATCAGAGGCACATCCTGAAACCTTGAGAGTAAAAAGGGATTTTTTTTTTCCTTTAAAATACACAGAAATAGGGTAACATCATAATACATTGTAAGGGATTTTTTTTCTCTAAGTGCAATAAAGGGCAGTAATGGCCAAGAAAATTACCAAAGCTCCATTCTAAGCTCAAATAATGGACTTAACCATACTTGAGCAACTTTATACCTCTTACTAAATGACATGGTAGTTCACAATGCTACCAGATTTGGAAAATACAAAGGAGTGGAAACCTTGTATCGATTTTAGAAAATATTTTCTTTATGCAGGCAACGCTTTCTTCCTTCCTCATTTATATCCATCTCTACTGCAGCAATATCAGTCCAAGAGTCACATTACTCCGGGTCATCAATGTTATAAATATGGCACTGTTGGAAGGAGTCATTACTATCTGAGCAGTTGCTTCTACTGATTGGGCTTTTATCATATATCGCTGTAGTAGTAGAGCAGTCTAATGTTAGCACTGCAGTAAATGGCAACATTGCTAATCAAGAGAACAAAACACTTTTTATCAGGGAGGCATCCTTCAAACTAACTGTGCTGCAACAGGAGCCTTCAAGGACTTCTGCACAAACAACCAGAAAAACAATCCTTACTTCTGTTAGTTTCTCACGCTTCCTGACACCTCAATACTCTCCAGATTCCTTGGTTTCAGAACGGGTTCTCTTCATGCAGGGAAGAGCACCTCTCAATGTGGGTCCTAACAACCAGCCTATGGAACTGGGCCTAAACATTCTCTCAGGTCTAATTTTTACACTTAAGCTGTACACAGGCACACTTAAGCTGACTAACACTGCCAGATATTTAATTCTTCCAACATTTTAATGAGTTGAAGTACAAAATTGAAGTCCAAGTCCATGACATTTTATGCTCTGACATAAGCAACTCTTTTGCACCATTTTTAAGGTTCTGCTCCCTCTCTGCCTCCCTTCCATACCCAAGATACATACTTCACTTACCTACTACTTTTCCATGTTTTTATTATATCAGAATTGGTAAGTGCATGATCCATATTAGAACACAGAAAGCACGCAGAGATCTCAAGGACAACACAAGTCTGCATGCACCTGCAACTAGTCAAGCAAAAATATTCAAGAGTACTAAGACATACAAGAAAAACATTTGCTACACAGACAATACTGTTTATAGATTTAAAGCATAGCTTGTTGATTATGAACCATTTTGGAACAATCTACTTTATTACCCTTTCCCTAGGATGCTTTTTAAATTAGAAAGTTATCTAAGCTAATAACTTTAATTCCTTGAAATAAGAAGAGGGGAAACCTAGCAAGAACAGTACTTTATTTGAGTGTTCCTTTCATACCATCACCTTACCCAAAAAAAAAGAAAACCCAGAAAAACCCACACTGACCAGAATCACAAATAAACAATCAAACAAAAAACCAACAAACACCTAACAAAAAACCCCCAAAGTTCCACGGAAAGAAGAGCATATTCTGCAGTCATTCTGCATATAAGTAGAGTAAAACCAGTGGGATTTATGTTTGGCTCAATATCCTGAGTGTTTCAACACTTCATTCTTTCACAAGCAAACCCATTTTGGCACTTTGAAGAACCACAAGGATACATAAAGTTAAGTTTTAACAAAAAACAAACAACTTAAGACCTTAAGTCGTATAATTTCTGCTGTTAGTTTACCAGGTGACGAATAGGCTTTGAGGCAGTCCAGAACATGAAGGCTCCTACATAAAAGACAAGCTTTTCCTCCGAACTGGAGGAAATAACAAACCCTCCTACAAAAGGACCAAACTAATAGATTATGCTAAAAGCCAGGAAGAGGTTTCAAAATTCAGGCAAGAAAGGACATCAGAGAACTGCCAACATTTGCCTATAAAAGACTCTTGAGCATGAAACCCAGGAAATAAAGAGGTTCCACAGAAGCTCAGACACAGAGCAGAAAAACCCAAATGTGGATTCAACCAGACGTGAGTCCGAAATTGGCTGTTTCTTTTGGTAAAGACATTTGCTTTTTCTGCAGTAGACACAGGAAGCAACTTCAAAAAAATGCATGCAAAAGAAAACCAAACACATCATTTGGGAAACAGAAATTATTTCAGAAGCAAAACTGGTGCATTCAAATAAGGGAAATGGAAAGGGCTACTTAGAAGAGGAATATGGAGACTTTAAACAGTGACAGCTCTCACATTTCATTTTCTCCTCTGAACACCTACATCCTTGGTATCTACCACACAATTTGTTTCCATAGGAAGTTTTATATGTATATGTTTGTACACACATACATGAACTCACAGTACACAATTACATCTTTATGGCCACAAAAGGAAACAGCGTTAAATAAATTGCCAAGTCTAATTCACAGAATGTTTCAGAACACAAAAAGTCCAGTAATTCTTTCCAGGTCCACTAATATTAACATGCACACATCTACTATCATGTCTTTCATTAAAAATACAGCATGCACAACAACTGTAGAAAGTTAACTCGCAGGTTCTATTTCAAACCCCTCAAAGACATCCAGACATTTTAAAGCAAACCACAGTACATTTAAGCCAAACCTAGTGATTTTAAAAACCCTGATCATTAAAGCCTTTGTAATGTTGCAATAACATATTTAATAATATTCATGTCTATTTATAAAGACCACCTTATACTCTAAATTTAAAAAAAACAAAACAAACAAACCTCTCAAACGCAAGGTTTTACTCTATCTTGCCCAAACTAAAAAAAATGACACGCTCATAAAACAGAGTAATTATCAGCATTTTCAGAGGTGGCATTATTTGAACACGAACATAATGTTTGTGACTTGAACTACTATTTTGAAAGCTCACCTTCTACAGAAGTGGAAAACAGCCAGCCAGATATAAGCATACACTAAGGGCTTCAAAATGGGTTTATTTTTACAGAAAACAGAGGAAGAGAGGACTGCAAACCCATTGAGATGCCACATAAAAGCAGGAACTTGGGGGTTTTTTATGTAGCTTAATTTCCACAAGTTCTACTTTGAATTTCTTTCCTCATTTGCAAATTGAGTTTGGATAATTTTTATTAAAAGTTGCAGAACATAGTCATGTGTTTTTAAATACAACAATGTGTTTTCATTCCAGATATACTCAATCTTATAAAAAACAACTTAGTTTCTTGTTTGGAGCATAATAAGCAAAAAAGAAAATTAATACTAGGAAGTAAAAGAAAATCCCAACATCAAAAGTAAGCTGCAAAGTTGAGGTATGTTAAAAAACATGTTTTGAGCTTTTCACTTTAAAGAAGTATTATATTCCTCTCACGTACAATCCTTATTTGTCTGCCAGGCAATCTTGCTCATTCTTTTCTTTTTTTTTTTTTTTTATGCTCTAAAAGCTACAGGAACTTCTCACCAGACCAGCATTACATTTAAAGGTCTACAGTGAGCTGGGTAAAGGCCATCTCAGTCCATGTCTCCCATCATTAGCACAGACTCAGTCTTGAAATAAATATTTATTATCCCTGAAAAGAGCTGTGGCCCCCAGGGAAAACAAACAAACAAAAAACCTCAACAACCAGACACTCACAATAAACTAAACACCTGTGAAAATGGTGATGCTGAAAGAAAGTCCACTCTTTCCAGAGAGCTAACTCCTCAAATACTGGCCCCTTGCTGTGAAAACCCAGTAAGCCCTTACTTCAGAATCTTCAGAAATTTTCACATTTCTCCTCTGTTCTAACACTCTTCATTCCACACATCAGAAATCAAACAGTAATAGTGAGGGAGGGGAGAAGGGACAGATACAGGGTGTCTCAACTGACTGAACACCCAAGGACTTGCACCTGCAGCTTTAAGTCTTGGGACAGACAGATACTCACGCTGGTTTCTTTTGGTTTTTTTCTTCTGTAACAGCTTTAGTCTCCTTTACCTTCAACACCTCATTACTTCTGTTCACTTCTTCCTTAGTCCCTTTTGCATTTGAACAAAGAGGAAAGAATACTTCTCATGTGTTTCATTAGATGCTCAAAGCATCAACCACACCTGCTTCATTTTCTTTGCCCTTACACTGAAGTTAGAGATACACAGATAATCATTTCTCTTTTAATACTAGTAAAGCACAAGGGAAATTCACATTCCCATAAGAGTTCATAGACACGTCTGCCCTCTTAAAAAATAATTTTTTAGCACAAGTGACACTTCCATCATTTAAGACTTTCAAGAAAACAGTTAGTGCTTTGCAGCCAAAGGGCTACAAAGCAAGGGCTCCAAAAATTGAGTCAGCTGAAGTACAGAGACAGGAGAATTTCCATCATCCGACCTGTACTACAGCTACCATCTTGGATGAGGATATATCCCTCACAGCCATAAAAGTAGGATTACCTAGGTTTTTATCATGCTTAAAACCCACCCACATCATTTATGTCTTAACTGAACTGAAACCTTTACTCCTGCAATCTACTATAGTAAAGCAAACAAACCATATCTCCTTATGTGCAGCATGACATAAATAATTTAAAATGGCCATTTCACTTCCTTTAGATCAGAACTTAGCCACCTGAGAACAAGAAATCTTTACTATTCTTATTAAATATTTACTGTATGGCTGTTCTGGCATCCTCACAAAAACCACTGCATACAAATATTATGCATTAGAAAAATACAAAAGCTACATTTAAAACATTTAAAAGATGCTGGCAAGTGCACAATAGCTGGGAAATGCAAACAAAGCTGACAGCCTAACTTTTGCTGCTGATTCTTTCCAGGACAAAAAGCAGCCTCATGAGACAAGTTAACCCTTTGCTTTAAGGTCAACATGCATCAAATACTTTTCCATAAAATGGACATTTGTCACTACCTGAAAAAAAAACTAAGAAAATATTTTTAGTGAAGCAAGAAGACAGCCAATGCTTTTCCAAGCTTTCCATCGGTGTAGGTTACAAACCTAGAAAGGTCACAAGTGTTTACCAACTCCATGCATGCAATGAAAGTGTATCTATGCTCCTCTGCCAGCAACATTTCTATCTCCAGAATAGCAAACCTAACTAGATGTGTTACATCCACAAAAAAAAGCCATAAAATGAAGAATGCAGGAGCCTTAATACAACACACTTTCCTCACTAGCCCATCCCCTGTCACCCAAGGAAAGTTTCAGCTTACACCAAATCTGTTTTTTCACCAAGCTTTTTCCACCGTTGTCCTGGTTGCACTCATACAGCCATGTGTCAAGGCAACAGGCACACAGAACAATGATTAGACACAGCAATCCCACTGCAACTTCCAGATTTATTGCAGACAAGGAGATACATCTTGCACTGCAGCAATAACCACAGCTCCTGGGGTTTGGCAGGCTGCAGCACACACTGCAATGCAACCATTTTTCCCTGTATGTCTCTAGTAAGAAGCCAAAGGAACATGCTTCCCTCAGGCTCTTGGTGTCTCTATAAAACTGCTACAAGACAGCTTCAGGTATTGCTGCTCCTGCAAACAACATGCCTGTAAGAAAAAGCTTCCAGACTAAGTTTTATTTGAAGTGATTCAATAGCGACCAGTGCCCTCACAAAAGCTTCCTAGCCTAAGCAACAGATCATTATTTAGATAACCCAAAATCTAAACCAGACCTGGACATGCTGGTTGGGAACATTTTGAGGTGGTTCTCCCAGGTACAAAACTTGCTTCACAGAGAGTAGGTCAGCCAAAGTTCCAAAGCCTCAAAGACTGCAAGGCACCTATTTCAAAATATACCTTTATTTTCCCAGTCCTTCTAGCAGCAAGCAGCCAGGCTGCAACACTGACCATCCTGCAATCCATTTCTCTGGGGGCACAGGATGAATACACTAACATTTCCCCTTTGTACAGAATGAAGTAGCCCTGAGCTACCATAAGCTAAACCCTACTGTGCTCAGCACCAGCTTTCAATCCTCTTTTGCTGCCAGGCTGAATTGCCACTTTCAAATGCATCAATCAGACACACACTAAATTAGGAACTGCACTTCTTCCTAGTACAGCCTGCCAAGACAGCTGCAGCACTATTTTCTGTACTAATGACTTCGAAGGTACTAAAATAAAGTTCTGGCACTGATGTCCACTAAGAGAAGGTACTCCTGTCATTACTGGAGACAGCTATCATTGTGTTTTTCTTTTTAGTGTAAGAGTGTCATGCAAATATATATTTAGTAACCTAGTGTGGCATAATCCTTTCAGTCATACACTTCAGCTCAGTTTGAGGGAGGTAACAACAGCAGGCTTTGTTGGCTGTAGTTTTCCAAACACCCAAAGCAGTGGGATCTTCAAAGAAAGCAATGGTCAATTTATCCTTCCTGTGTAAGGCCCCACACAGCAACAGCTGATCTGGTCAGCTGGGCATCAGATGTCCCAGAGCAGACTGTGGGAAGGAGGGAGGCCATGTTGCTGGCAGGACATGAGAACTCATTTGGAGTTCACTGTGCTGTTTCCTGTAACTTCTCAGTAGGGATGCATACAAGGAGATAGACAAGGTGGGCAAAGAACTGCAGAGGGACCCTCCTGGCACAATCTGGGCTCAAGAAGGATGACTGTGGAACAATAAACCAGGAAATCTGAGCAGAAAAAGACCTTTAAGAAAGCCTTTATGGAAGAAACAGGAACCATAGTAAGATTACCTGAGGCAGCACTAAAGGGAAATTGAGGCACTGGAATAGGATGCATCTGGACTTAAAGATTAATTCATTATTCTGACATCGTGCATGGAGAAACAGGAGCATCCTGAACTACCTGCAAAGGAAGCAAAAGCTGGACAAACAGAGCTTTAGCAAGCCAAGTGAGGCTGTTAGATGCCCTCCAGAGCAAGGGTTGTGTACTTTCTGGTATCTATTCTGAGCTTAGGCTCAGAATTAAGCCTTTTCAGGAATGTCTCCAGTATTTTAAAGGCTAATGGAACATGAACAGTGCAAAATAAAACCACATTTGCTAATAAAAAGAAACATATTTAGCAAAGATTGTTTTATGTAAATGGATTGTACTGGGCTCAGCCTTTCCAAAGGAGTATCATTAATTCTTCAAAAGTCTATTCCAAAGAGAGGAAGAAAAATCTTCCTCCTGGAATAGTCTATCAAAACTTTCAGATCCTCTTTTAGAAAATGCCTCTTAAGAGTGTGTCCCAATTTAAAACACTTAGCAGGAGCAGGTAGATTCACTTGGCCTTTTTTTTAAAGGGTAAACTCAAATCAGAAGCAGGAAAGCTGGCTTAATTTGCCAACTTAGTGGTCAATTTCTAAATAAAAGTCCGATCAAGCTTCAACTGACCACATAAGTGGAGAACAGAGAAGTATTTACAGCCTGCTCGCCCTCAGCCACCAGCTCAGAAACCACAGAAGGACACATTACAACACGTGACTTCAAGCACATGATATCAAGTACTCAAGTTTCTCTTTCAGCCAAGGACTCCCACTCTTCCATGGAATATTCTTTCACCATTCTTCTCTCTTTGATATTTTAAAACAGACATAGAAACCCATTGCATTAACGCAAGTTATTTTAAGAGAACATGTCAACTACACTGAGATCAGGGAGGTTTTACTTTCATATTTTCCTTTCTAACAGTCAAATACTCTTGACCACCTTTTCCTCAACTTAAGGCCTGAGATCCTTTCCAAAACTTGTCATCTCTTAACCCAGTAAGAAGTCTTTCAAGAGCAGCTTGCTTACGTGCCCACTGCCATGATCCAGTATTTTTCCTATATCAATGGCATTGCATAAGTAACTATAACAATGTCTAGAGTTGATGCTATTTTCCATCTTCTTTTTACCATTCCCATACTCTCCAAACTGAACACATGTAGTTTCAGCACTTAAATGGAGTTCCAGAGTAACTCCTCAGAACACATGCACCATCAGTACTCCATGGTGACAACGATCTTGTCGTGAAAGCTGAGACAGGCCAGCTTAAGTCTCAAGGGCACAAACATTTTCACACTATTTGTTACTAATTAAAGTCTAGTAGCTTTTCTTTTCCAGCCTCTCAGGTCACACTTACACAACAGCAACTTCCAAATTAAGTTATAGGCATGTACCTCTCAAAGAGTTTCCCATCCACAGCTCCCTCTCCACCTAGCTATTCACTACCATCCTTTTTCAGGCTAGGACTTCCTTAGATATTATGAACATCTGAATTAAGGTACATGAATCAAACAGCTTCCTACTTTGAGAAATCAACAAATTACTCACTACTTTGAGAAAAACTCATTTTTGAAGGAAAAAGGTTTTGTAATAGGCATATGAGTTAAAGAGAGTAAGGAATGATGATAACAACATATAGGCTGACTGCAATAATTTTTCTTGAACTAGAAGAACAGGAACTAGGAGAAATACTTTAGCCTGGTCAGGTACACAGCTACGAAAGCCACAGTTCCACCTACAGTAGCGTTCACTGAGCAGATAAACACAGGGAAGTTGTTGTGAACCTCTGTTGTAGTGATCCTAAAGCACAAAGGAACAAAGGCACCACACAGTCTAATTACTGCTGTGGAGCCTCGGGGTTATCACTTACGGGTGTTACACAGCTTTATCCACAGAGCCTGTTTTAAACTTTAAGATGTCTCATTACTACCATAGGCTCAGAGATTAAACCAAGATGGCTACAAAAGAGGCAAGAGTATTTTCTCCTTTAAATTAAGCAGAAGTCACTAGTTCTTATTTTAGAATTAGAGCAATGCAGGTTGGAAGGGATCTCTCCAGATCATCTTGTCACTTTTTATTGAAAGAGAGGTGATACTAGCCTGATATTAACAAATATTTTTGGTTGCTTGTTTTAGAAATGCTGAGTTTAATTATTTTCAGAATTAATCCATTCCAAATATCATTAGTGAAACAGATTGTGTACACCTTGTCTGCATGCAAAGAAAACTTTGTTATTTTTGGTTTAATGTGAAGACTAGTGTCAAATGCTTAAAAATCAGTCTCCCACAGCTGCCTGTGCTATAGACTTTCACAATCTTGAAGCATTCCTGCAGAGGCATCCTTATTTCTACAAAACATGTACTCATAAACACAGGGGGAACCATTAGGCATTTAAGTGCTGTTCCATTTTCCCCACCCATCATTATGTTTTGACTGCACTTAGAACTTAAGGGAGGTCAAGTCATATGACACAAGTGCTACAAGAGCATGCATATCAGAGAATTAGTCTGGGGAGAAAAAGGTGGAGTTATTTTCCGGTTGCTTTATTTTTAAGTAACATTCCCTCCAGTATGTAGTCCCCCACATACTTCTCATTCTATAAATCGCCAAGCTTCTTGACATTTACACAAACTGTTAACTCCCACCCCTCTCCCAATTGCTTCTTTTCTGATGCCAGCTGCTACTCAAAACAAGGCAGTGTTCCATGGATGTCAGCATCTTGCCAGATCAGCCCCTGACTCATCAGTCAGCACTCTGGGATGTCACTTCATTCCAGTCAGAAGCACTACCTAGAACTCTGGCGCTTGGCAGCACTCCTTCCCTCACAGCAAAACCTGCTACTGCTTCGCCCATTTCAGCTTCAAACCCAGAGGAACAGAGCTGCCTCTCCAGGAATGCAGCCACACAGAGCCACTGCCGTGGTTTGTCACCCAGCAAACGGAAACAGATGTCTCTATGAACGAGCCAACAGCACATCCCAAGAGGAAAAGAACGCACAAACCTGTCTGTGGAGCCAGAGTCCCTTCTGACAGCGCCTGCAAGACTCCAGGAGCTTCCACCACTGTCTCAGCTAGCTTAACGCTTCTGCTTTGGTCTTTTCCACATACTGGAGGAAAGTGAAGGGGAAGTCCAGATCACACCTTTAATCAGTTTAAGGAAGAAGTGACAAGATGCAGCTGCCTGCAGCCCCACAAACACGCTTTTTCACTCCTGTACTGACCTCACCACCCACTGCCAGGTGGGAAGCTCCCTGCGCCGAGTCCACAGGGCTGGAAGGACCACATTCCTCCTTTTCCACTCCGCATCTCCAAGACATAACTATGAATTTGACAGTGCAATAGCACTTCTTCCCTTTATCATGTACTGCCAAAGATCAGCTACAAGCCACATAACCAAGCAGCTGCTATTCTGCAGCAAGAAATAGTCATTATAAGCAGAATTAAGTGGTCTGACTGCAGGCAGAGGGAAAAAGCAAGAAAAGCCAATGCCACTGCCTTACTAGCCTTTAAGGTCTGCAAGTATTTGCATTTCTCTCAATGACTTAACTATTACCACAATTCAAGGAAACTTTCTTTGGTTTTTGTCACCATTTTTAACATTTAAGAAAGCAAATGCCTGCATAAAAGCATTATTATTTTAATCTTAAAATACCTTAGAGTTTGCAAGAAAATAGCAAAGGAATGCTGGAATTTTAATTCTATATGCCCAACAGAAATCTAGCCTAAAGTAATTTTTTAAAAAACTTACTTTATATGCTGCCATAAAAGCTCTTTAAACAAGTTACAGGAAATATCAGTAACAGAGCAAAAATGCTCAAGGTAACCACTTCTTAGGAATTATGTCAGAGGCTTAAGAACCTTCCTTTAAGAAAAAAAAAAAGGTAAGCCTTTTAAATTTGAGACCTCCTGGGCTCAAAGAGGCAGGAGATGCAAAACCACAATCCAGACTGGCCTTTATAACATGTCTGTGTTCACTGTGCACTGCTTCACAAAAGCATGTGAAGCTTTCCTATTGCCTCTCTGTCATTATAGCCAACGAGTATGGAAACATAACCTCCTTATGTCAGAGAAAAGCTTACAGCATCAAGAAGTCAACATATCCATATTCATGAATCAGCTTAAAGCAATCATGCCTTTCTGGGCTAAGGACAGAGCTTTTTTCCATTTTTCTCTTCATTTCTTCCCTCTTAGTGCCGATACACAGGCACCTCCTACCAAACTAGACCATCTGGTCACTTGACAGCTGCAAATAGCAAGCAGTCAGTTAACGTTGTTCAAGACATGAACAATATCACAGCATTTGCAGGTGAAGTTACAATAACCCTGTGGGTTAGTTTTGTCTTTTTTTTTTTTTTTTAATCTTAGACGGTGAAAGAATTGGGTAGTCATGCTCAATAACTGTCATTAAACAAACTTCTTAGCCTAGCTTTACCCCACCTGCCCCCATCCCCTCCCACTATGATATTAACAACCAACCATATCTTCAACTAGCTATGCATCTGTTGTACCAATATTATACTAAGAGCTTAAAGTCGAAAATAAAGGGGATTTGTTTAGAACCCTGAAAACTGCTTGTTTAAGGTAGTCAGGAATTGCAAATTTGATAAAAATTTCTGGTTAAAAAGGATACAAATGCTAAATATTCTTTAAAAAGAAACAGTATAAGACATTTTAAAATGTATATACTGCACTTTAAACGTTAAATTAACCTGATAATGCTTTTAATACTTAAGGTTACCTGAGAAATCTTTGATTTTTTATTATTTTTTTCTTAGCCTAGTGAGCAAAAAGTGTGAATTATCGGAGTTAAGCTTTCCAAAGTTCATACTGATGGTGAAGAGACTAGAATATGAAAGATTAAGGTAACTCTAAACATCATGGTTACTGCTAGTGTAATTCCACTGAAAAAAATCAAAGAAAAAGGAACTACACAATTTAATAGAAAGAAGTTTATAGCTGTTCTGTTACACACACAAAATACACCAATAAATAACAACAGCATGTCATTGAGAGACATGCTCATTCCTATGTTTACAGAAAAAATGCTGAGTATTAAACTGAAGTACTAACATTAATCTATCAAAATCTGCTTAGAGTGTAAGGAGTCTTTTCAACCAA
This sequence comes from Nicator chloris, assembly GCA_013400495.1. NCBI lineage: Eukaryota > Metazoa > Chordata > Aves > Passeriformes > Pycnonotidae > Nicator > Nicator chloris. The sequence continues at coordinate 18,207 of WAAE01007767.1, forward strand.
AGCCAAACGTCTCGTCTGAACTTACTTACATTATACTTCTGCAAATATCAGCACACAAGTTTACTTTTTTAGCCATGACACAGTCAGTAAACTGTTTTAAGCCTACATTTACAGTAACCTCTTTCATACATACTGTATTTCACACAATAAAAGAGTATTTCTACACAGGCACATTTTATAGTAAGATTAAATGGTAGCCTGGTTTTTAAGAACTTTCATGCAGTTAAATTTTAAATAATGTCTTCCCCCTCTGAAAAAGTAATCACTGAATAAGTAGATGTCAAATTCCCCAACAATGTTTCCTCCACATTCCCAAAACCCATCCAGTAACTGGCATGCCCTCTATTACTATAGCTCCAAGCCAAAGGCGAAGACACCAGATACATTTTAACAGAACCCAACTCTCCTTGAAGTGGGCTTTGGGATCCCAGAGCCAAACCCTCCACTCATCCATGAACCATGGATATTGCCAGCCTGGGAAATTACAGTTTGACTCTCAGTCACCTCAAGAATAAGACCAAGTAAATAGACTCCAGCTTTTTCTCGACAGCCCTTCTTCAGATATATTACCATCCCAAAAATAGAATTAGATTTGACTCTCTAGTGTTCTGCAGGAAATAAACATAAAAAACTATGAGTTTCAGTAACCTACCTACAACTGTTAGTAATGAAATTAAGACTGCAAGTGCAATTTCTCAGAGGCAAGTGTCACTCAAGTACTTTCTTTGTAGCTTCACAGGATACTATCCATGCTTCATGGAAGGCAACCAGTTCTATCATTTACAGTATAAAATTGTAAGCCAAATTTCCCAAAAATACACACAGCCATTTTTCCTTCACATTAATCCTTATACTGTCTTATGCACATCATACATGTTCCAATAACAGTAGCAATTTCCAGTGTTATTTTCTAATGACCTCTTGACAAATATAGAAGCTTCATGTTAACCATCAAATGCCACTGCTGATTCAGACTCATCTCAAGAGATGCTATTTACAATCAATATAACTAGCATAAAATAGTTACACAAGCACAGCTAATGGACAGTGTTTGTACTTCATTACAATAATTTGTGCAAACAATTCATTAATAGGACTTTGAAAAGAAAAACTATGTAAAATGCTAAGCATGAACTGCAAGTTACTAATACAATTCAGATAACAAAAAATCCATTTCAGTTCATCTGCATGTCTACTCCACAGTGCAAATTCATAGCGTTAGAGAAAAATACTGGGCAAGCAGTTCAGTATTCCTTCCCTCTCCCCAGTCCATCAATTATCTCCAGGCAAGTACTTCATACACGAGGGGTTTTTTCTGCATACAACTCTTTTGATTATTAACATCAATTTTGCAAAACTTTAATGGCACATCAGCAGATGTTCTTTTCAGAGGATTTCACAACATCCCATCTTAATGGTGAAGCAGAGGAAGAGCCTAATTGTCCTTAATCCTCTATTCAAAATAGGTTAGATGAAATCCTCTTTTGACTGAAGCAAAGAGATTAGTGAGTGTCACCAGGAAAAAGAAACACTATTCCCCCCTCACCCAGGCCCGTATCTAGATGAGCTTAATGATTAATGAAGGAAACAGATTCTCCTATTTCAAAAAGGGAAATTAGTCTACAGGGAAGAACAAAATAATTGGAAAAATGTCTCTATGAAATCTCCAAATTCTTAAGCTTCCATGCTAGTAGTAATGACCACGATGATGTAAATAAGCATACCAAAACACACTTTCCCAGTATGCCTCAGTAAGCAGAGGAGAGCTCATATGAAGACCCTTTTTTTAAATGCCAATACACATCTATATCCCTGGTAAATCTTGGCATAATTTTTGACATTGCTAAATGAATAGCAAATGATTTAAGGAAGCACATGTGCACCCATCTGCACATGAATGCAGATGAAGGAATAAAGAGGGAAATAGGTGGTATCAGGAGAAGCAATACAGAACACTTAAGTAACAAGGAAAAAAAACAACCCCACACCCCAGTCACTACAGGCTCGTGTTCACATCCAGTTTTCTTCCTGTGACACAGTAATTTTGTTCCCTGGAAGCATTAAAGTACCCTTACAACTTCTTGCTATGGAGTGGACAATACTCTCATCCTTGTCCCAAGAAAAAATGAATGCACACAGAAATTAACATCCAGATCTGCAAAGATATCTAGGTGATTTATCAGCCTGTGGTCTTCTGTGATCTTCCAAACAAACTCCAGAGCCACGGGTTCATCTCCTCAGTCTCCTAGAACAATCCAAGCTAGGCTGCCAGTTTCTTCCTAAAAAGAGGGCATCTCTTAATATAGTATCACAAATACTCAATATGTGAAAAATTAAAATCAAAGCTAAATTGAAAAAAAACCCAAACAAAACACTTTTAATGATGACTCAAGAATCTGTGCCACAGGCTTCTCAGAGTCATTACTGAGAGAGAAGAAAAACAGCTTGTGTACATATGATATAGACTAAGAATCCCTGGTTTGCCTTGTCTACCTGCAGCTGTTGCCATGGTAATTATAGCAGAGAAGATAATAGCATTCCAGTGTCATTTTCCTTCACAGCTCAGGATGAACTTCAGCTGAAATGTCCCTCAACAATTATACAAATAAAAATAATACAATATCCTGTGTAATGGTAAGCCACTAGAATCAGCAGAATTATTCTGGAAAAAATATCATCTGTCCACAAGACCACTAGGAGGAGAGGCAGGCTATTTTGCTCAAACAACAACAAAAAAGCCCAACAAAAAAAACAGTAAAGTTGAATCCAGTTGCATAACATCTGCTCAGCCTTCTCTGCAACAGAGTTTTCTCGTTTCTGCTCCCTGACACACCTGCACATGACATGCAGCAGGCATCCCACAGTAAATCCCGTTGGAGCACCTCAGAAACCTCAATTGGTTTCTAGTCACATTTAAACCTAGTTAGATGGACTGAGTTTAATCGTGCCCATCTCAACACCACAAACAGTAGGGTGCCCTGGTATTTGTGGAATGCTTTACTTGTCAGCCCAGTCACTGTTTTCAGACTCCTTAGAAAATCCCATTTCCATCTTGTCACTTTTCTTGTTTCAACCACTACTGTATGACAAGAAAAAAAACAATGCGAAATGGTGACCAGAGATGTTAAGCTATAACTGTGCTATGTGGTACTTTCCATTCCCAAAAATAATTTTCAAAAGGCTTCCTGCTTGCAGAACTGATACTCAGTGGTGCTTGAGAAAACACACAAAAGCAGAACGCTATTAAACTGGTTTTTTTAATCAAACAACATGTTATCAACAGACAAAAGCAACTATACAGTTCTCATCTCAGGATTTTTGATGCTAAAAAAAGATCAAAACTTCTTGATCTATTTTAAGTCACTGAAACAGTTCTACAATTTAGATGCTCCAAAAGCAATGTTTTCTACTATCATAGAACATCTGATGAGTAATATTTTGTAGTCAATAGCAACGAGCATGTAATATGTACACTGACTTCCTGTAAGTTAACTGTTTTACATACACAATGCCCTACTTTCATTTGTTTATTCTCAAAAGAAAAAGGAAATTATGTTTTTCGTGTGTAAATTAGTTAATTGATGGAGTGGGGGGGAGGGGAAAAAACAGAGCTCATGCAATTCTCTATGTTTATTGCCCTTCAGCAATAAATAATTGATGGGGGAAGGGAGAGTATCTGGGCTTTTTGGGCATCAGATAATACCGAAATAGCTTTAGAGTGCATTACAAACCAGAATGAACACAAGACTCACTACCAGTATGAAGAGCTAAGTTTGCAGGAATGAAGAATTCTGTCAGCCACATTCAACAGAATTAACTTCTAAGTAAAGCTTTGAAACTTTGCCTTTTTAAAATAACTTGCTGAAAAGTCAGCAGGAAGCACGCCATATAGATACCCACCCCCCAAAAATAAGAGAAAAAGGCAATTAAGCAAATAACAAAGCAATGGTGCTTGGGGAAACAGGAATTCAAAAGTTACTCATGCCATTTGATGCCCTCTGTTGAACCTTCCACAGCAGGAAGAACTGGTACCTGCAGCGAAGCAGAGCTGAGAGATGGGAAACATCTCAAGTTTCAAAAAAACATTGTGACACAAAGACTCGCACAAGAGATAACAAAAATGGATTACATACCAGGAATAGACACAAACCCTTAAAAGCTGCAAGCTACTAATTGTTGACCCCCAAATACATACACAGATCTTACAGAGAGCATCTCTTGTACACTCGACACAGCTAGCAGACAAAGTCTGGCATATAAATGTGTTTACATACAGCTTAAAACGGCTTCAGATTTTGTCAAATTATACCTCTGAACTTCAAAATGTAACACAACACTTTTGACTTACTTGACTAGGAAGAAAACTGTTTAACATGAACCTTGACTAAGAAACAAGGTTTAATAGCACCAGTACCAGTTTAATACTCATCTGAAAGAGTGCAAAGGAGGCTGAATAAATTCAGAAGCAAAAGCAAGAACCAAACACCCTCAAATGAATTAACTAAATTTAGATTAAAAACAATAGGTCACCTGAAACACTTGACAAATGGATTGTCCTTCAAGATACAAATGACTATAAAGCACCAAGGCTTACAAGTTCACCACCTTTCAGATCAAAGCAGTTACCAACCTCTACTGCATCGAAGTTAGATAAATAAACTCAAGTTCAATATTAATTTATGTCTACTAAGACTACATACACAAGTAAAATACTTAGGAAATATAATTAGAAAACAGTTTTAGAATTAAAATGCCAATCAAAAGCAACAAAGTCATCTAAGTCAATGATGAAAAGTCACAGGCTGTCATGAAACTTGGTTAAGAACTTGCTAAGAATCCCTACCATAACTCCTGGTTAGGCTTGTCAAATGTCTTCTCAAACTACGATGAAACTTGACCCACTTCTACAGAAGTGAAAAATAGATCATCCATTTGTAAACTCAATTTATTCCACCCTCCAAAAAAAGGGATTTTTCAGAAATACCTGCACAACTAATAGGCCAGCAGCTGCCCAGAGACCAAATCTGTAGTAAACCACTGTTCCTTCTGGAAACACATCTTACCTGCTACTACCTGCATTTAGAGATACTTACACAGGTAACAAATCCTTAAGATCCAGATTTGTAATCCTAAAGTAACAGGAGAATCTGAAAGAGGAGAAGCAGCAAAGTAGCAAGATCTCTAAATATACTACATAATACAGACAAAACTCTTCAGTAATACAGACTTCTGACCCAGCAGCATTTACCGTACAACCTAAAGCTATCAACCTGGACAGGAGCTTTTAGTGACCAGGGCCAGCTGTCTTACAAACACAGAGCAGACTGTCACCATAGGCTTCAAGATGTTCAGCAATCATTTAGTGTCCAAACAGGCATATGCTGAAGAGCAACATCTTCCCAGATTGCCCAGATATATTCAAATCAACAATATTCAGGAATATCCAAATCCATGTTCAGCCATAAACAGCTACAAAAGATATGTGCCCACTTTTTATTACGGAAAGTGTTCATTTTGTGAAAGATGTCACCAAAAGCTGTTTAAATATTATTAACCAACTTTTGACTGTAATGAGGACAGACTTCAGAAGTCCTACCACCAGCAAAAAATAAGTGATCAAAGGAAACTAAAGCAGTTGCATTAACACAGGCAGAGCAGATCACCTAATGATATCCACAGTGTCCCAAATAATTTAATTATGAAACAGAAGCTAATCTTGTATGGAGGCAGTTCTAATTGCCATCATATCTCGTTTTTCCCCCTAAACAGTGCACTGCTTAATATTAAGCTAACAAGTTTCTCTTGTAACTAAGCAGGTTCTGCATGACACTTACAGGATACCCCATGTTAATTCTGTATTTTCTGGCTGTGCAGCTGCCCTCCCAGGGGTAGCACATATCCTCTGGGGAACCCAAGGAGAAGATAGAGAAGCATTTTGTCTGATGCAAAAGCAACATCTATAAAAAAGGTTACATTTTTATAGAGTATGTGACAAAAAGTATAGTCCCACCAAGTAATGCTCATATTACTCACGCACAGCCATTATTTCTATTATTTGGGGAATAATAATAATTTTTGGTATCAAAATTTATCTTACTTATCTTAATGTAGAAGACTTATTCAGTTCCTATGATCCCACATAGAAACAAAGGTTTATATTAGGGTGTTTCTATTTTGTTACTTAAAGATGCCTCTAATATAGCTCATACACATTCTCAAGCAGTAAAATATACAGATTAACCTTAATGGACAAAAATAAAATTACAATACTGTTTATCAGCTTGAAGGATCACAAAGGATTTGGAAAACTGAACTTCATGTCAACTGTACTGCAGTGAAACAAACACTTTTTCTGTTAAGAAGTTACTTTTTGCCATCAGTCCTGTAAATTGAGTATGGCTGCAGTAATGGTTACAGAAAGTAAAAGGTGAAGTAAAAAGAACCCAAAATTTGCAGGATGATCTAAAGAGGCAAAACAAAATAACATCAATTTAAAAGTTTAGTAAGACAAAGACAATTTCCTCTGTCCTTCTAAGAGAAGATGTCATCTCTTGGTGAAGAGATATGCAGTACAGTATGACTAGCATGCTGAACATGTATTTTATTCAACCTACATCACTAAACTCTTCAATGCCTCAAAGATATAAAAAGGACACTCAATACAGGTAAAACAGCAAATATTTGAAAATGCTAACCAGGAAGCTGACAGCATCTAGTCATTGCTATTCTTCCACTGAGCCTTGGAAATATGTGCACTGATTTTGCACTGCTTCAGGACAGAAACCGTACAGCAGAGGAAAGAGGAACGGGAGGCATCTTCCCAGTCACAACAAACCCCCTGGTATTTAACTTATGGCTTTATGTCCTACAACAAACAGGCTCGAGAAAGAAAAGTAAAGACACAGAACTGTCAGAAACCATCCTATTAGAAGTCTCCATCGGTACGTCACATCACAACTGTTTGTTTTCCTGAGACCGTGCCATAAGAGCTTCCAGCTAACCTAGCATCTCCAGATGCATCAGCCAAGGTTCTCAGTACAATCCAGAGACCAGCTTCTCTAGGAAGAACCTACAGCTGAACAAGTCCAGGAGACTTGCTGAACAGAAATTCATAGTTCTAAGACCCTGATCACAAAAAACTAGTTAGATCGACTAACTAAACGCAAGCTTGAGCTCACTTTGGAATAAACACAAGATGTAACTATCCACTCCAGCTGTCCCACAGAAGAGTTGCTGCCTTGTCTCCCTTATTAAAAGTAGTTTGGAAAGTGACAAGCATATCCACATCTGTGTGCCTGGCCAGGGCACACAGAGCTTTGGTGAACAACAGGAGAGATGCCCTTGACACGTAAATCTGCTACTCATGCAAAGCAGTCACTTTCAGGCCCAGCAGTCAAACTAGTACTTTTCATTTTCACTGCTGCAGATGTACAAAAGTAGCTGAACCATGGAGATACAAAAAAGAAAAAGAGGAGAAAAACCAGATAACACAGAGGTAAGGTTGCAGGACCTCAATGGTCTTACTGAAATTAACACAAATTTACTTACAGCACCTTTTCCTTAAAACTACCTTTCCATGGAAGAAAGGTTTCAAAGTTAAGACACTGAGCGGAAGCAAAATAACAAGAAGCAACAGGTGAAAATATACAAGGCAGCACGGACCATCCTAGGCAAGTACCTAGGCGTAGCCTAGGCATACACACAATAGAGAAGGAGTGTGTGACCTAGGCAATAGGAAGCCTTCTTCACATGGCATATAATAGTTTTGTTTATCTTTTTGACTGCTGCATTAGTCTCATCAGCAGTGCAGGAAGGCGGTGACAGTCCACAACTCAAGAGCTCAAGCCCCTTACTTTTAACGTACTGTCTTCTCATGTATTACTGCAGCTGCTCTCAAGCCCACTTCCGTCATATTTGATGCTTAAGCCTGCTTTGGAAGAGCAAACAACGCTATGCAGAAGAGATTTAAGAGTGGACTTGCTCTGTGCAAAATGAACACACCATTTGTACAGGCTCCAGATGTGAGCACACACAAAGAAAGAAATCTTAAACTAAATTCAACAGTTAGATCAGCACTGACAGAACTCTACACCCAAAGTGATCCTACCTCTTTCCACATAGACCTCAGCACAACTCACATGGTCTCTATATCCATAGAGACCATTGCTTCTCAGTATTATTGTCGCTACACATTACTGGGAGTATTCTCTTCCTTTTCTTAGGACCACTTTCTAAAGATCCATACATAGCTACTCAACACTCACCGCTCCACTCTCTCCTCATCCCACACACATCCCATTGTAAACCAGAAGAAAAAAGAGTATCATTTCTCATCTCTACTACTTTTCTTTGTTTACACTTCAAAAAGACAGACTTCAGCCTGTATTAGGTGGACATAGCTCTTGGCACACACAAAACTAAGTGAATTTACCGTAAGTGAGAAAACTTGAGTTCTCTAACCAAGGCAAAAGTACTTCCTGCACAGGAAGAAAAGCTATTTGTATTTGAAAATTCCTATTATTTCTACCTTTTAAAAATTACTTCTATACCCAAAAGCAGAAATTTGCTATTTCCTGGTATCTGTGGTCCCCGTGCCTTGCACTGAAGAACCCCACACTTACAGGCATTCTGTTAATCTACTTAAACCATTATCCTCAGCATTTATTAGGGGTTCCATGGAACTGGAGCTGCACTCACTGACGCACCTCAGCCTACACTTGGACCCCACTGTAATGCGCTGCCGAGTTGCTGTCCCCGGCCATGCGGGTGGGTTTTCACACGCTGACCAACAAGCCACATCAGCCCTCCTTCCCCGAAGCACTCTCAGGTCTGGCGTGTTTCAATCTTACTACGCACACCTACAAAAACTTGGGACTGTTCCGACCATTCGTCAGTATACTTAAATTAGGCAATTCCACAAAAAAGTCGCTTGACTGAAACAATATAGAGAACAGAAAGGGGAAAAAAAAACAAACCAAAAGCAAACATATTAAAGAAAAAAAAAAAAAAGCTGGAGACCCAGAGGTTTTATCTGCCCTGCTAACTACGTATCGCAGTACACTGTAAATTACAGTGCTCCGAACTCAGGTCAAGCCGCTGAGGTTCAGCGAAGGACAGTCCCGTGGGGCGGGCGGGCCGCGGGGAGCGCACGACACCCGGTGCCGCCGCTGCTGCATCCCCGCTTGCACCGGGCATCACGTGCGGCGGCCCCGAGGCTCCCCGGCCGCCGAGCCGGTCACGGGACCGCCCAACTCCTGACCGAACCCTTCCTGCGAGCCCGGGGCCACGGCGGGGGCTGCCCCCCGCGCCCGGGGGCGATCGGCACCGGCGGTACTCACGTATCGGTTCACGAGGGTCCGCAGGAGGCTGCAATCCATGGCGGGCGGGCGGCTCAGGACCGCGCCGCCGGGTGCTCGTCGGTGCCGCCGGGCTCCCTGGCTCGCCTCCTCACTTGCCACATGCAGAGCGCCGCGCTCGCCCCGCCGGACCCGCTGTGACGCCGGCCCGGCGCTGGCCGCCGTCCCCCGGCTATGCCATGTGCTCGGCGCCGCCGCTGCGGCGCGGCGCCCCGCGGCCCCGCATGTCTCTCGTCGCTGCTGCCGCCACCACCACTACAGTCCCGCCGAGGGCAGGCGGAGGGGACAGCGCCGCCGGTAAAGCTGTCCCGCCCCCCACCCGCTGCGCTCTACCCGCCGCGCTCTGCCCGCCGTGCGCGCCGCCCAGGGCTTTATCCGGCGGGCGGGGCCGGGGCCGCCCCCTCTCCGCTCCCCCCGCCCTTCCCCGG
>WAAE01007767.1:29222-61722 GCA_013400495.1 Nicator chloris
GGCCCCCGCCCGGCGCGCGCCGCTCTGATCGCGCCGGGCGGCCCCGGCGGCGCGCACGTCACGTGGGGCGGGCACGCGCGCGCCGGCGGCCGTGCCCACTCCCCTCCCTGTCCCGTCCCGTCCCGTCCCGCACGCGGGTCCCGGAGCGGCTGTACCGGCTCCGGCGGGGGCAGGCGGGAAACCTGTCAGTGCCTGGGAATGGGCTGGAACACTGGGGTGAGCCAGTGCACTATACTGGGAGCACTGGAGGGAGAGGTACTGGGAGGGAAGGGAAACACAGGGAGAAGCCAGAGAGTAATGTTGAGTGCGTTGGGAGGGAACTGGGAGCACTGGTGGAGAGCCAGGGAGTGGCACTGGGGGTAGTGGGAGCGGAACTGGGAGCACTGAGGGTAGCCGCGAAGCGATACTGCAAGAACTGGGATGGCATGAGAGCACGGAGTGGAATCCAGGGAATGATGCTGGGAGTGGAGCGGGAGCACTAAGGGGAGTCAGTGAATGGTGTCGGGAGTACTCACAACTGTAGAATGGATTGGGTTGGACTGGAAGGAACCTTAAAGATCATGTCGTTCCAACCCCCCTGCCATGGGCATGGGGACCATGGCGGGGGCAGGGGTGGAGCCAGGGAATGTTGCTGGGCGCACTAGGAAGAGCCAGGAAGTGACACTGGGAGTACTGGGAGGGAATTGGGAGCAATGTGGGGAGACAATGAGCGATACTGGGCGGACATGGAGAGCGCTGGGAGCGCTGAGGAGCGACAGGGAGTGGTAGTGGATAATCTCTGCGCCGCACCTTCACCTGCGCCGCCCCGGGCAGGAGGGAGCGGCCGCCGCGCCCTTCCGGGGCGGAGGTGCCCGCGGCAGGACGGCGCCGACCCCCGGCCGCCCCGGCGCCTCCCGGGGCGCTGCCCCGCCGTGCGGGTCCGGCGGAGCCGGCGCGCCTCCTCCCGCCCGAGCTGCGGGGCGGGCTGCCAGAAGTGCTGCCGGTACCGCGCGGGGTCCCAGCTGTGCTGGCGGCGAACCCCGCTCCGCCCGGCCCCGCGTCCGCTCCGCTCCGGCCGGGCCCGGCGGCCGAGGAGCGGCGGCGCTGGGGCGCAGCACGGAACACGGCGGGGAGCACGGCGCGGACAAGTGGGACCGACCCCGCCTGTAAAGCGCGGCAGGAACAGATGAAGAAAACCTCTGTGCGGTAGCGAGCCCAAACATCACAGCCCTGCTAAGCCCGCGAACAGTAGAAATTACTTGGTGGTAGATAAAGGGATGAGCAGCACTCGGCAAAAAATGCGCACGAAAGAGAAGTAGAAGCGTATCATCATTCCCTTTTTTTTGTTTTTTTTCCCCTAAATGCCTGAGCTAACACCTTTTAGGTATTTAGGCCTTTGTTTTCTCCAGCTGTTTTTTTTTTCATGCCATTCATACCAAGGAACTCGCTCAAGTTTGCAGGAATCCTGCATATAGTCTCAGATTACTCTGTACAGCTTCATATAAAATGAAAGCTCTGAACCAAATACTTTTTCAAAAATTAATTTAAACATATTAATTGTATAAAATTCAATATTTAGCTAAAAAAGTCGATTTTAACAGAAACAGAATTTTATGCTTATGAAAATCCGTTCCCGTCTTTGGCAGCAATCACATAAGCTGTCCTTTATTGTCTAGTTCATGGCTAAAACAATGAAGTTTTTGCTTTTGGTTTTTGTTTTGTCTCACGTAGTTCTCTTGACACTATCAAATATTCTACCACAAAGAATACACAAATTTCTAATACAACAAACACGTAGAAAAAATAGAAGTTGAACTATTTGAGATCATTACATAAATACTAACAGAAAGAACATGTGACTGTTTCTTTACAGGTCACCTTTAATGTAGGTGCATTTTATAAATTCAGCAGTTTTTATTGCTGGTTAGATTGTAGAATGTATCATTTAATGCACATTAAGTGCACTGTGGTCAAGCTAATGTTGCTGTTCAAACTCTAAAGGGACATTANGCGCGCCTCCTCCCGCCCGAGCTGCGGGGCGGGCTGCCAGAAGTGCTGCCGGTACCGCGCGGGGTCCCAGCTGTGCTGGCGGCGAACCCCGCTCCGCCCGGCCCCGCGTCCGCTCCGCTCCGGCCGGGCCCGGCGGCCGAGGAGCGGCGGCGCTGGGGCGCAGCACGGAACACGGCGGGGAGCACGGCGCGGACAAGTGGGACCGACCCCGCCTGTAAAGCGCGGCAGGAACAGATGAAGAAAACCTCTGTGCGGTAGCGAGCCCAAACATCACAGCCCTGCTAAGCCCGCGAACAGTAGAAATTACTTGGTGGTAGATAAAGGGATGAGCAGCACTCGGCAAAAAATGCGCACGAAAGAGAAGTAGAAGCGTATCATCATTCCCTTTTTTTTGTTTTTTTTCCCCTAAATGCCTGAGCTAACACCTTTTAGGTATTTAGGCCTTTGTTTTCTCCAGCTGTTTTTTTTTTCATGCCATTCATACCAAGGAACTCGCTCAAGTTTGCAGGAATCCTGCATATAGTCTCAGATTACTCTGTACAGCTTCATATAAAATGAAAGCTCTGAACCAAATACTTTTTCAAAAATTAATTTAAACATATTAATTGTATAAAATTCAATATTTAGCTAAAAAAGTCGATTTTAACAGAAACAGAATTTTATGCTTATGAAAATCCGTTCCCGTCTTTGGCAGCAATCACATAAGCTGTCCTTTATTGTCTAGTTCATGGCTAAAACAATGAAGTTTTTGCTTTTGGTTTTTGTTTTGTCTCACGTAGTTCTCTTGACACTATCAAATATTCTACCACAAAGAATACACAAATTTCTAATACAACAAACACGTAGAAAAAATAGAAGTTGAACTATTTGAGATCATTACATAAATACTAACAGAAAGAACATGTGACTGTTTCTTTACAGGTCACCTTTAATGTAGGTGCATTTTATAAATTCAGCAGTTTTTATTGCTGGTTAGATTGTAGAATGTATCATTTAATGCACATTAAGTGCACTGTGGTCAAGCTAATGTTGCTGTTCAAACTCTAAAGGGACATTAGTCTAAACCCCAATTTTCATCTTGGTTACAACTAATAATTTATATTCATTTTGCAGCACCTCCCATTTTCATGCTCCTATTTACAGATCTAACACTTCTGTGACAGGTTTCTGTACTTGCATTTCAGCTTCAAGAAGTCATCACTGAAATGGAAAGGTGAAAATAAAAAAAACCATGAAACAACAGGAATTTTTCTCAAAATTAACAATCCTGCATGAGTTAAGACAAAACTACTTTATTTTCTCTTTATTTCCATGAACAGTTACATATTAAAATAGTTTAATGTATGCATGTCCTCAGTCTTCAGGAAACTAGTTTATTATCAAGAAAAAACTACAGAAGAACTTCAGGAACATAAAGTGATAATTTTAAAACATTTCAAAGCTGTAACAGGAAGTTGTTTCCATTGCTTTTAAGCATACTTCTCTATTCCAATTTCAAAGAACTTACAGAATATTCATATTTTGTAGTATTTTTTCAAGTTATTCTGCTTTAATTCAAGCAATACCATTTAATCTGTCCAGTCTTTTAAATGACATTGCTTCTTACCTGGGTTTGGAGGGAAAGCAAATTTTCAAATTATGCAGAAAGTTGCTCTCTAAAGTTTTCTTTCTTTTAATGTTTTCAGTTGTTTCCTTCATCCAGATGCCACAATATATTTTTTTCTCTTCATTAAGTGGCCCACGTTACTTGGTGCACCTCACGGAGCATCTCTGAAGGGAAGGGAGTTCACCTGCTGAGCTGGGAACAGTTAACAGCGGTTCTGTTCTGAGCATGATCATCATGGAGATATTTCTGAACTCCTTGCTGTCTCCTCAGCTTAGGTAACCAAGGTGGGGCTGCAAGAAGCATTTTTCTCAGATCCAGAGCCTGGAAGCCACTCACAGGTATAGGTTGGCTGCATTCCCTGAGGTGAAAAGGGGATCAGAGCTCCTGTCCTCACTGACTCTCTCAGCCCAGGGCAGAGGACACACACGTGCTCAGGTACAGCCATTTCCAGGCTGCTGCTCAAGCAAAGCTGAGCCATTTTTCTGTCCTTCCCTACACTGCCGAGAAAAAGAGAGAAAAGGAGCACAGCTGGGTTCTGGGCACATACTGCCCAGCCTACATTAGTCCTTTGTGTCCATATTTCTACAAAAAGGGCACCTAAATGTGCAACCCAGAGGAGAGCAGTGGTAGGACACTGAAAGCACAGGACCTGGCCACCTGAACCGTGTCTGTGCAGGGAGGACTGCACAGCACATACATTTGACTTTTGGAGTGACAAGCTTCTCCAGTGTGCAACTGAGGAGGATGTTGAGGTCACACTTTTAGAGTTAGGTATATCAAATCTGCCTAAGTCAGGCTTAAGGTGCCTGAGTCTTTTATTGGATCTATCCTAAAGTGACCTGCTAAAGGTCACGTTGTGACTTAGCAGTCAAGCCAAATGAGGAGCCTTGATCTTATTGGTCATGGATCTGTTCTGCCTATTATGCAATGGCAGAACAGATTTACTATTGTACTTGTGAGCAATTTATTAAACTAATCATCTTTGAATATGCCATCACATTTATTTCACTTCTCATTTTAAAAATTCCTAAAATTACCTGTATGCTGTATTTTCTAAATTTCTTGTCTTTTCTGACTGCAGATTTGACCTCCTGTTCTACTGCTCTCTGTTTCTTCTTCCTATTCTTGTGATTGATTCCTTGTGATCCATTACTGGCCTTTCGAGATACTCCTACCTGCCCAGCTGAATTACTACATTCCCTAGATCTTACCACAGAATCTCACACCCCTTCTGATTTACTTACTGTGTCAGTACAGCTCTGCTTGAAACATCAGGCTCATTGTTTAAATAGCATTAGACATCAAGGTGAATATATTAGTGTGCAAAAGATTTACTTTTCTTATGTACAGCTGTATTTTCTGTTACTTTGCAAACCTTATTAAGTTACTCTATTTCATAATTGCAGTGAAAATGTTGAGACTGGTCCAAGGGCAGCAGCTCACTACATTCTGGATTCTCTTCTTGAGGCAGTAATAGATATTTTGCAGTTTAGTCCACCTTGATTTTGGAAGGTGGGAAGGCAGGATTTAAAGCTGGGCTCCAGTAGAGTGCCACAATTCTCACAGGCAAGCTCGTGATACAGTATTAATGGATAACATGGTAGACGTCAGAGGATTTTTGTTCTAGATTTTAGTTTAACATCTGTTTAGATTCCTGCTTCCTATTATGGTAGTGACTATTTACCTCTAGTAGTTCTGGCCAAAATTACTGAATACTTCTTGAAAAAACTGTATGCAGGTGATAAGAGTTGACTTGGGCATGTATGAGAACAGTGTGAGGAATGGGAAATGGCAGAGATTGAAAATCTGTTAATTGTATGTAGCTTATCTGCTTGTGAAACTGATCTGTGCTTTGAGTGAAATTGTTTATCCTGCAGTGCTTCTGGCTTTTCCCCTATAGATACATCACTTCTTAATTGTGTCTCTCCATCTATTATAATTCTGAAAAGTTAATGAAAAGAACAACTTCTCATTCTTGAGTCACCATATACTTAAACTAGTTAATTTGTACTAGAAGGAGAAATTACTCCCTCAGTGAACAGATGTTTGTGTTTTTATGCATTGAACTAGTATTTTCTCATTCTTCTGAATATTGTTTGTGAAAAGAGATACCAACAATAATTCTGAAATATACTTTATGTTAAAAGCATTTCACTGCCTGGAGTTTCTGACAGATGTACTTAATTTGAAGAAGAATATAATTAACAGTTACTGTGGTACTTGGACAACTTACCTGCCCAGGACAGATAACAAATTGAAGACAAAGCAAGTAAAATGACCAGCATCAAACCGCTCTGATAATGATTTTAGTAGGAGTAGCCCAAAGGACAGAGGGAGACTCAAAAAAGCATTGGACATTGAAGATCACGTTTGCTTGACTTTCTTTGTCTAGATCTGGTTTTTTTCCCCCAGAAAACATGTATGTGGAAAAGAGACATTTCTGACTCTTCGACCTATCTGTTTCTAACCTCTGGCAGTAATGCATAACTTCTCTCAAAAGCTAAATGCACTGTCATTATGACAACATATAATTCCCACATCCTTGCTAACAAAGTGACCTTTGTGTTAAATGGTTTCTTAACAAAATCCTCTAAAAGAACAGAGTATGGCTTCTGAACAGATGCAATCAAACAAATACACGTCAGTTAAAATAATTTGGCTGCCATCTTCTGCCAGCTCAGGCAGTCAACTGCAATTACAACCAAGATTTGTTCATCTGCTTTACCTGATGCAAGAGATCCAGTCCCTGGCTGCTGCAAAGAAAACCTCTTAATCAGGAAAAGCACAGGAGTCAGGAAGGTCTTACTAGTGACACAGAACAGTCACATGGACCATTTGGAAGGCTTGCCCCATCACTGTGAAACAGTATGAAACTCATTAAGAGAAAGCCCAGCCTCCACAGAAGAAGCTTCTCCTGGGATGGAGTGCTGTTGGCTGCTATGGTTACTAATGTGATTTTCCATTTACTTCCTTGTTCACTCACCTGCTTTCTCTTTCAAACACCACACACAAGTACCTCCAGAGATATTTGTTGTTGGAATGGTGACAAACCTCATTAGTGGCAGCCATGCATGATCAAAGAGAAAAAATATACAGATGATCAGCAAATAAACAGAAGAGAGGAAAGTGGTGGAATCTGTGGGTATTGTGAACAATATTCTGTCCTTGCTGCTTTGTGAACTTTGTGTTCTCTTCACTTTGGATTTACATTAATTTTAGTCTTGCCTTATGTCTCTATTTTACACCTCAGCGCTTCGACCCGGCAGAGAACTCCCCACAGTCAGACTCCTGTGACTGTAGAGCTGAGTGCAGCATCAGGATTTAGATGAGCAAAATATTGTGGTTTATTTTTGGTATCTTAAAGAGACAAGCACATTGTTTTACTATTTTATTTTGGTAGCACTTCACAGGTCTTGTTCCCACCTTTACATACCTTTTTTTCGCCTTTTACACATTTCTGATCAGACAGTCTAATTGTGTAGTAGTTCTACACTATGAAACTGTCAAATTCCAAATAAATTGCATGTCCTGAGGCTACTTTCCCCCCCACCAAGTATCAAGAAAAAAGAGATAACTTTTTTAAGTCTGAAAACCCCTGTCATATTCCATGGTAATAACTAGATGGACTGGTTAGTACAACTAGTATTTATCATAATGCACTTCCAGGTTAAGAAATACTTTTTGACAATACTTTATAGCCATAAAAGCAAGCAGCTGATCCTCCAAAAGGGTAGTAAATAGTAGGGATATCACTTTCTGGCTACTTTAATGTCATCTGTAAAATTACTTTTGTTTTGATGTAGCATTCAATCAAAGCTGGAGGAAATATTTTAGTGGTTTGCTCTTTCCCACCAAGTAAGGCACTAAATATAGCAATATTAGCATTCTGGGCTTCAAAAAATTGTGGTTCAGGTTTCTCAAGAATATCTGCTTTTTCTCCTGACAATGTTCAATTTGTTTTATAACTGTTTATTTAGGAAGCATGAGTAACTACAAATCAATACACAAAGTACCAGAAATATTAAACACTACAAAAACGAGCCTTTCACTTAGATAATAATGATGCAGTCATACAGTCATCAGATTTTCCAGTTTGAAAGTTACAGCTAGCTGGAGGACAAATTCCTAAGAAAGGGACACAGCACTGGAGCCTAGGGCATTCTGACTTGTCCCCCTGCCCATGTACCTTTGCATCTCTTCCCTTCCCTCTTTGTTATTCTTGGAAGCTGCATGCTCAAGGGCCAGGAGTGGACACAGTAGTGGAGTGGTGGTGGGAGGAGAGTGCCCAAAATAGGGTCTTCACCCCTTCACACCTCCTGATGACCCCCCACAGGCAGTAGGGATGGAAGTAGGATGGCTACAGTCTGTTATTTTTCCTGTAGGTAAATCCCAGGTGACAGTGACGTAGACTGCACCTCTTTCATTTCCATTGTTCAAAAAGCATCAGCATTTCCTCTCAGATTAGCAAAAAAAAAAAAAAAATCAGTATTCCAATATATCTTTTCAAAGTAATTTTTGGCCATGTGTGCAGTATTAATGGTCTGTACATGGTTTTTCCACCTGCCTGTAGCAAGTATCAAAAGTGCTTTTATGGTGACAGCTTATTCAATTGAGAAGTACTTCTTTAAGACACTGCTATGTTTTCCCTTACTGCAGCTGTGTCTGTCTCATCTCCTTGAGCACTGCAGAGGCTGGGCATGATGAGTGTTTTGTGGACTGGGAATCTTGCTGTGAGGGAACATGGTGAGACTTAGCATTTTGTAGCTGGATTCAATGAAGTGTGTGAGATCCCTGAAGCTTTCAACCATGACAACATTCAATTCCATCCTGTCACTTGCTGGGAAATGTGTAATGGCCACAGCCATTGTTCTTTCTTTTTCATGTAAGGGTTTGCCTGTAATTTTAATATAGTTGCTGTTACAAGTTTGTTCCAGTTGACATTTGTGTTTTAAGAAAAACTGCTTTAGTTAAGTAGGCAATAATTCCAGGAAGAATATTTCCTCCCGTCAGAGATGTATTATCACAAATCTTTACATCTTTACAAAAGGACTTATAAAGGTATAAATTAGTTGCATAAAAGGGCAAAAATAAAAATCATATTAGCA
The DNA here is from genome assembly GCA_013400495.1 of Nicator chloris. Taxonomy (NCBI): domain Eukaryota; kingdom Metazoa; phylum Chordata; class Aves; order Passeriformes; family Pycnonotidae; genus Nicator; species Nicator chloris. Next base: position 37,923 of record WAAE01007767.1, read on the forward strand.
TTTTCATTGTCTTATCTATCCTTTCCAGAGCACAGCCTATTATCTTGTAAAATATCTCTATATTATATATAATTACAGAAGTTTCAATTCCATATTCTCCTTTAATATTCCACACATTTAAATCCTCTAGAGGGGAGCAGGAAGGGGAGCCAGACTTTTATAGAGGCTCATATTCTCTGTGGAAAGATGTATAAATTGGCAAATCTAGCTCTGGTCTGCATAAATTTTGTTAGCATGACATAATTTGTATAGCTTGCTGAGAATGTGAAGGTAGATTTGTGTGACTATGAAAGCAGCTTGCCCACAGACACTTTGTATGCTTTTGCTCTACTACGAGTTTGGTTTTTTCTGTGTCTTACTTTATTTCATGTAATGGACATAAGGATTGTGTGCTAAACAGAAAAGGAGTAACAAACAGTAGTGATGGCATCCATGCTTTGTCATGATGCTTCCCAAAGTTGTCAGTTCTGAAAGGAAGCCTGCCTGACTTACAGCTGAGTAGGAAGGGAGGGGAATCAACATCTACAGAGAGTGAAAAGGCTGGTGAGGGAAAGATTTTATCAGTTTGCAAAGCAGCAGTCCTTCCTGAGATGATCAGTCTGTGCAGACTGCAGTGGCTTGTTCTGAGGAAGCTCATGTTTCCTTGTAACTGGTCCTGAGTTCTGGTTAGGCAAACCACAGCTCTCCCTGAGTTTGTGTTCTAACCTGAAAAGCCTGTTTGCTAGAGTAGGCTGTCCTGGCAAGGGACATCACTTACCACCTTGCCAACAGGTGAAAGTCTCCGTTGGACCCAGGCAGGAGCTGCTGACAGAGGGTTTGACTTTCTAGTGTCCAGAAATGTGGGACAGAAAAAAACATCCTTAGCTGGGAATTAATCCAGGGGAACTGATGTTTAAAAGTAGTGAACTTAGAGTGGAAGTGGATAATACGACCAGAAACCATTTAAGAGGGATATATCAGTAGTAAGCTAAGTGCTATGATGAAGTGCCACCAACACTATTTGGTACTCTATAAATAGACATGTCTACTAGGACAGTCCTGCAGCAGCCATGCAGTGTTGACTGATTTTAGGACAGTTAAGGTTGCTGTTGCTTTGCCCCATTTTGATGCTACAGCTTCTGCAAAGCTGCCTGGTGCTGGAAAGGAAGGGCCAAGCTGTGACAAGTGCATGGTTGGTATCTTCTACAACTAGTGCTTTAACACCCCCAGGTGAAAGGAGAGAATAAAAACTGACTTTTTGATTATGCCTCTTTCCTTTGCTTCCTAAAATAATTGTTTACTGGCAGTTCACTGCCTAAAATTACAAATGATCTTCAGTGTTATGCCAGAAAGATGAATGTAGCTGAATTTTCCTATACATGGAGATGGAGCTGTGATTCAAAGCCATGTAAAGTAGGAGTCCTGTCCTGAGTGGCACAGGCCTGCCCTGATGCATCTGAACTGGAGAGTGCATGTGCCTGTGTGACATTTCTAGAATGAGTCCTATAGGGGGTAATGATTTACAGCTGGATGTGGGAGGGTTTGTTCATGTTGTCATAGTGCTGTTGAATTGACTTCTACAATTAGCAACTGTTTTGCCTCCTCTATACAGAGAAGCACATGAGCAAAAGGAATTTGAAATTTTTGCCTTAATTTTCCATATTGCTTAGAGAGGGGAGTAAGGAAAATGTCCGTTTTCCCACTCTTCCCTGCTATGGCCTTCCTCCCCCTTTGGAAAGAGAAGGTGGTTCAGGTTAATCATCAAAGGCAAGATATTAAAAACCCAGTAGAGGGATAAGTGATTTATGAAGGCTTCCATGCTTCAAGGTCATGAGTTGGGGACTCCTTCCTTGAAATACGTAGCCCTTAGACTGCCTTCCCATCTTCGCTCGCTACTGTGCAGTCCCATTGACGTCGGTGGACTGGCACATGGGTAACGTGAATTTGCTCCTAATGATCATCACACAGAATCCATCTGAATGGCTTCTTGCAGTTCTGTAGAGCTGCTTTGAGCTTGAGGGGTGGTGAGAGTGAAGACACAAACAAAGTCTTATGACAAAATTTAACCAAGTCTTGGGCAACTGCTAGCCAGAGAGAAGAGAGATGAGGGGGAAGGGAGTAGAGAGAGCAAAGGTGTGTAGCTCTTATCAGTTGATTCCTGACACAATTGTTTATAAATGTGCACGTGGCCACATGCATACAAACTCCTGGTTTCTGTTTTAACAGCATGATTACAGTGAGGCCCTTTAGTACTAGTCACTGTATACACACACACACATAGAGAAATACTAAGCCATGGCACCTTTCTAATGATGCCTAGCCTGGTGGCTGGTGCATTACATATTTGTATATATAGCACATGTACAGAATGATGCAATACAGATCTATATGAATTACACTATTTGTAGAGATGAACTTGCTGCTAAAAAAGAATTGGAATACAGAAGCTGAAACTGTATTACTAGAGTGTATTACATATCCCTTAAGTGTTACAGTTATGAGACATAAAAGCTAATTTTAGTCAAGAAGCAGCATATGTTGTCTCAGTTCCATGAGTAGACTGCTGCCAGTATGCTTTATGCTAGTGAGCCTAAAGAGAATTTGGATGGCCCCATTACAGCTCTGTAGTTTTCAGAAAAGCTCTTAATGGCACTGAAACCCTGGATAATAAAAGCACTTGTTAAGTCATAGACTTTCTATTCAGTTTCATACCCAGCGATCAAAGGAAGGCTGTGGGAATACTATGTTACACACAGAAAAATTTTAAAAGCAAACAAACAACATTTTATCTCACGTTTGTGCATCTGCTGGTATCAGGATATATTTAGCTGTGTTTATACAGAAAGTAAACAGGTAATTGGACTTCAATGAGAATTAGTGAAGTACTCTGATGGAATTTTTTAAAAGAAACCATATTTTACAGTGAAAGCATGGTTGGGCATTTTTACTGCATGAAATTTGAAACTGCTTGAAACACGAGTATTGACATAGTTTATTCTTGTGTTCATCACATAAAATGCTATAAAATAACTTTACTAAATAATGCAAGAAAAGAACATTTAGTAATAAAACTATTGTCATCTTCAAAGGCCTAAAGAACTGCAGAGGTGCTGCATATGCATATAATGTTTTAGAAAAGCACTAGAAAGCCTTTGTCTAGAAGCCTGGGTGTTTATTTAATACCAATTGGTGGAAAAATAGGAAACAGCAGATAGTAAGATCCCCTCCCCACTTCCATTACACTTTCAAAGATGCTCTTATTCCAATACATAAAGGTTATTACTTGAAATAGATACTACTTATTGCAGCTTTTACTCAAGTGTTATTTTTGCTGAGAAGAACATAACTGTCCTTCCTTTTTGCCCAGAAATTTTCTTCCTTTTGTGATATAATGATATGGTTCTGTATAATGTCCTTCACTGTATAGGGTTTCCAGGTGTTTCAGTCACTGCTGACAAAACCTAACATGTCTTTTTTTTATGTAGCCTGTTATGTTGGTCAGGAAAAGGTAAAGACAATGAACTTTCCTCCATGACTAAGGTTAAAAAAGTGCTTTCTGATGAAATATCCTTTCCTTTTTCAATAAGCTCAAATGGTACTCTTCCTATGCTGATAGGCTGCCAAGGCTTTTATTAAAAGCTGGAAAATTTGGCATGTTTTCCCCTCAGACCTGAGTGGATTGTTCATACATCTGATGCTGGCACATATGAGGCAATCAATTTATCATGCTTCAGTTTTTGTGCCCTTGACATTTACATCTAAAAAATCAAACCAGCCTGGAACTGCACAGCACATTGCAAACAGGAGCGGCATCCCTGCAGAGTTCAGCTACTTAGTGTTGGTTTACTGGTAAGGGGCAAGTAGCTGTAAAGCAGCATAATAGTGCTCTTTTCACTTATATGTCATATTTAGAACACTAAATGTGTGTTCTTTGTGACAGGTAGGTGTCAACAATATCATAATTTGTGTCTGTCTCACTTGGATTGCTTTTGTTATGATCTGCTCCAGGGCAGGATTCAGCACCAACCTGACAAGGGTGAGATAGGGGACTCCAGTGGTAGCAGCTGCAGAATATACCAAATACCATGCTAATTATTTTTTAGCTTCTGTTCAACAGGTGAACTAATCCTTAGACTGTCCTAAACTACAATGGTAAACTGAAATGGGAGGGGGAGGGGACGTTGGGGGCAATCAGATATGTCCAAAAAGGCTTGTTTTCTCTAAATCTGTCCAGTAAAAGTCATCTTTTGTATCAGCAAAATCATCTGGAATGTTAAGTAACAAGGAGGGAGATCCCAGAAATGCCTCAGAAGACCATTTTGGTCCTGTTTGTGGAAAAGGACTATAAACAAAAATCTGTCTCCACAGCAGAGAGAGGAATGGAGTGACTTTCTAGGATGCTCTTAGATTGAGATCACAGCCCTTAGAAGCACTATAGAGCCAGGAATGCAAGCTCAATGAAACTTTTGGCCAGATTTACAGAATCACTTACCAAATGTAAATCTCTGATGGAAGGAAACAATAAGAAGGGAAGAACAGTTTTCTGGCATCTAGTAGGCACTTCAGTCCCTGGAAAAATCATTCTTTGTGTTAATATGATTTATAGGATGCTGTCATGATTGATTATGCTGCAAAATCTGCTACTAACGTGAAGATTCTCATGTGAACGGAAGAGGCCAAAATGAATCTATATATTGGGGAAAATAAGAAAGGAAAGAGTCAGCTCTATGATAATATTCTAGGAATACTGATGGAATTTTATAAATCCTGCATGGTGTTGCCAATTCAGAAAGATCATGGCTAGAAAGCTGCCTGGTGGAAAAGGACCTGGGGGCGCTGGTTGACAGTGGCTGAACATGAGCCTGTGTGCCCAGGTGGCCAAGAAGGCCAATGGCATCCTGGCCTGTATCAGCAATAGCATGGCCAGCAGGACCAGGGCAGGGACTGTCCCCCTGTACTCAGCACTGATGAGGCCTCACCTCAAATCCTGTGTTCAGTTCTGGACCCCCACTGCAAGAAAGACACTGAGGGGCTGGGGCAAGGCCAGAGAAGGGCAACAGAGCTGGGGAAGGGTCTGGAGCACAAGCCTGATGAGGAACATCTGAGGGAACTGGGGTTGTTCAGCCTGGACAAAAGGAGGCTCAGGCGGGACCTTATCACTCCACAACAACCTGAAAGGAGGCTGTAGCCAGGGGGGTGTCACGCTCTCCTCCAAGGCAACCAGTGACAGGACAAGAAGAAATGCCCTCAAGTTGCACCAGGGGAGGTTTAGATTGCATATTAGAAAAAATTCCTTCACTGAAAGGGTTGTCAAACTTTGGAACAGGCTGCCCAGGGTGTTCAAAAGATTTATAGATGTGGCACTTGGGACACGGCTTAATGATGAAGTTGGCAGTGCTGGGTTAATGATTGAACTCGATCTTAGAGGTATTTTCCAACCTAAATGACTCTATGATTCTATTATTAAGCGACTGTTTTCTTCAAGGTAACATTTTGTAGTGTTTTATGTTGAGTCCACTAGTCCAGATGTACCAAACCCACAAATTTTGCTTGTGCTCCATGTATATAGTTTCAGCTATATTTGACTTCAGTTCAGAAATTTCTGCCTGTTCACCCAAACTACAGTTTCATGAAACAAATTTAAAAAATGCTTGTGCCAGCAAAATGAGGGTATCTTCACTGTTCTGCATACTACTAAGGTTTTCCTTTTTTTTTTTCCTGTAATTTAAACGTTTGTGACTTTTCAACATCATTCCTCTCTCAGTTGGGTATGATTTTATATGTTTATCAGTTTTCTGTTGATGTAATACAGGACAGAAATTCTTCAAGAAAGTCAGGGTAACAATCCCTGCCTGGAATTTCATGAGATTTGTATGTTTCTTTGCAGTTTGGCCTAAATAAGTAAGAAATTAACAAGTATTCTTTACCGTAACTAAATATGCCTGGTTTAAACAAGTAAAACGAAGAAAATTACTAATGCAGTTACTAACTTCATTGTGGGTTAATGCTCTTCCAGTGCCTTGCTGCTTTCCATTGATAGGGAGGTAATTACTTTATGTGCTAGGAAAGGTGATTATGTTGCCCAAACAGAGCAGGAGGAGGGTCTGAAAGAGGTAGAAAAGACATAGACCAGAAGGATCCCCACACAGGAAAATACCTATGACCTGTGCAAAATCTTCATTCGTTTAAATTCTGTCTCTCTTACAGACTTCCTTGCCCACCATGCTCTATTACTTATAAATGCCGAAGGTGATGTGCACTGCTGTGTTATCATCCAAAGAAAAGGGAACTGGAGGAATGAGATATGTATAGAGAGGCTGAAGTCACTGAGGCTGAGCATGGGAACAACAGCCTGAAGCCTAGACAGAGACAGGGAAAATCATGGACTGCAGCCAGTGAAGGCTGCAGGTACTCAGGAGAGGTCAGAGTTGTAATTAACCTAGTACGTGTGAGAGCCAGAATCTCTCCTCTTCTTTATCTGTTCTCTTACAGACAGTTCAGAAGGAGTAATTCTGTAAATGATTGCCTGAACAAGCAGGACCAGGATCTGCTATTTCCTGCAAAGTTCCAACATAACACAGAAGGAAACCAGACACACCTCTGCACACTAATTCAAGTAAGGCCCGACTTGAAGACATTTTTAAAGCCAATCAACCAGACACTTCACAAAGCAGAGAAGGTCTAGTACATTTATATCCTAGCCATTGCCCTTCTGTGGCTAAGTTTAATCTGTCAGTTCATATCTGGTTAAACTATGAAAGAAAATCAAACACTGTTGCTTCAAAGGCAGAGTGAGCTTGATACTACCTGATATGTCAAGCCAGAATAGCTGACATGCAAATTAGAATCCAAAGTATTCACTCTTTAATGCTCAGCCAGGTGCTGGCAAGATCAAAGGGACCCCTAAAACCTTTGAATTTATTGAAGGGAAATTGGGGGATTTGTCTAGAGCTTACAGAAGGGCAGAGAGGACCCTAAGTAGAGACACGGGCAAAACTGCAAAAGACACAGTGATGAAAAAATCCAGACATCCTTTTTCCTCACCCAAATTATATCTCTTGGTCAATACTGCATTAATAAAATTCTGAAGAAACTCTGATTGACATCTTTGATATGGTGATGAGGTCTCTTACAATTTAGCTTCAAAATTATTCAGAGTATAAAGGACTGGGATAAAAGGGCCTTTGAATCAATACTATAGGCTTTTTCCTTTGGTTGATACTAGAAGTCCTAGGGAATCTGAATACTGAGTCTGAAAGTTCCCTTAAAGACTGTTTTCTAAAATTGATAGCCCATCCAGAGAAAGACCCAGGGAAGTAAGATAAATATTTCTGTGTAATAGAATATACGGTTTTTAACCACCTCCTCAAGTGATATGGAGCACAGAATAAATGTGTTCTGCTGTTTCCTCTAAAATAACAAGAGTGTTTTAATAAGTATTGTCTTGAGCAAAAAACTTATACTCTGGATATAACTCTTATATCATACTCTTGTATGTTGGATTTACAAGTAGAACACTTTCAGTAGTGAAACAGCATTAAATTTCTAACAGGGTAAGACCTTAAAACATTATATCCTAAAACCTCCAATGCTAAACCTCAGTGTTTTTCAGTGGGCGTTAGGCAAGAAAGCAATAGACAAAAAAGCGCTTTCTCTTCAGTATCTTGTTACAAGTGCATGGGCTAAAGGACGTAATTAAATGTTCAACCAGCATTAACACATGATATCATACTAAAAATACCACCCAGAATGCATTGAAATTGGCTAGATTGCTTAGCTTTTTCTCTCCCAGCAATGTCAACGAGCATCAGAACTGTTCAGCCTTGAGAAGAGGTGACTTCATCAGTGTGTCAGTATCTGAAGGGAGGGTGCCAAGAGGATGGACCAGGCTCTTCTCTTCTACCAAGCAATGGGACAAGAGGCAAGGGGCAGCAAAAAAAAATTGAGGCACAGGAAGTTCCACCTGATCATGAGGAAGAACTTCCTTACTGTGCAGTGACCATGCACTGGAACAGATTGCCCAGAGAGGTTGTGGAATGTCCCTTATTGGAAATATTCAAGAACTGCCTGGATACAATCCTGTGCCCTGTGCTCTGGGATGATCCTGCTTGAGCAGGGAGGTTGGACCAGATGACCCCCTGTGATCCCTTCCAACCTGACTCATTCTGTGACTCTGTGGTTCTGTAATATTAGGCTCTACTGTAGCTGTCTAAGAATAGACTACTACTGGAAAAATCAATAAATGGTAACCAATAGTTTTCATCCAAATTTGCAGTATTTAAATTTTTACATAACATGCAAGGACTAAGAAAATATACTACAAATTTCAATGCCTCCCTAAAATATTTGTCCCTTCTATCTATAAAGAGGAAGTTTAATAGTACACCTTTTTTTGGTACCATTGGCTGTAATGTATTTTGTCTTTCTTGTCATAAACCGGCACTGTGAGGCAGAAGCAGCACTTTTCTCCTCGCTTGCCATGAGGAGCTGAGAACATACATCTGTAGTGCATTTTGTGTGTTGTTTTATGTCTTGATTTTAGTTCAGATTTTCCAAATGCAAGTGTATACCATGGCATGAAATCTAGGAGTGCAATTTGACTTACATTTCAGTGTCTGAACTGTAAGAATTTTCACCTGAACAAAGTGAATTATAATCCATGAAGACCTAACTACTGCAGGCAGGGAGCTCAGGGAGGCTTTCAGATGACCAGATGTGTTTCCCTGTAGACACTTGTCTATATGCAGACATTTCCACTGTACACACCAACTGGGGGAACCCCAAGTGCTACATAACCCCAAGTGCAGCTGGATATGCTGATACTTCTGCATCCTGGCTGAGTCCACGACAATATTCAGCAACAGCCCTTCTCAGTGTGTGCCCTGTAGCTGATGGAGAATGGACATGTCAGCCAAGGAGTGTGTGACTGGAGTGGAAGTTGCAGTGGCCCTACGTCACGTGTGGCACAGACAGCTGGGGTCTGTAGGTCTCTGGAGACCATGCAGCCTCATCCTTTGAGCAAGGTGGTCACAGACCAGCTACTGAGTGAGGCAGATAAGGAACAAAACTCTGTCAGGAAATATTCTGGCTGTTATCCTACCCTCTGTCTTATGGGATAATACAGATAAAAAGAGTATGGTTCAGACCAGATCCCATGGGAGTCAGGAACTGAACTCCTTTGGGATTTTGTCTCCACATGAATTATTATAGGTTATAGAGGAAGTCTTTGAGGCAGAATATAAACAAACTGTGGCATGCTAAATCTTAGGCTAATGTTTTACACCTAAACAATCCATCTTGAAGTGTCTCATGATTATTTTTATTTTTCTGAAGTACATTAATTTAAAGCACTTCTATGAGATATAGAAATAAATTTGAACTGTTAACTCTTTACATCTTTACATCTGTTTCCATTGAACCAGAAATAATTTTGAATTCTGCCATTTTATTAAGGAGATAATATTTATTATTCTGACATGTCACAAAAGAAGAGACAGAGTGGTGTTACATGTACTTTGTGCCTCTCAGGAAAGGTGCTAAACATGCTCAGTCTAGGAAAAACAGGCAACATACTGTATGCTGGTTTTAGCACAGGTAGACAGAAAGAAGGCATGCCTCGGACTTGGGTGGGGAGGGGTATGCAAAGATGGCTGTGATGGAATGTGTGAATTCAGTGCAGTCAAGGATCACCCGGGTGTTTTATGCTGTTTAGTTTATATATGCTGTATCATGTAAGGTGGATGTAAAGAAAGCTTTAGAATGTGCAGCAATGTGTAGATAGATTGTTATTTTATATAAACTGTGTTCCCCAGTGTTGCACAGTACCTTGGGTACCTTCCCCTCTATTGCTAAGGGTCTTCTGCTGGCCCTTCTGGACCCTGCCTTTCCTCCCAGCTGGGTGCTCCTGCCTCCAGGCTGTCCCACAGCCTCAGACCTTTCCCTTGCTGGCCCCACGTGGTTGTTCTCACACACGGTCGTTATTCCCACAGCCTCAGCCCGGCGGGCACAGTGCTGTGGTGGCGGTGGCTCTGAGGAGTGAGCAGCAGTGGCCGAGACTGACCCTTCCCTGTCCTGTCTCCCCCCTCAGCTGCGGTGTCTGGCTGACCCCAGGAGACCCACGAGGGAGTGCCCCGAACAGGCAGCACAGAGCACTCCCTGCACGCCCTGAGCAGCGCTGACATTGTCCACAGAAACAGCAAATGTGACAGGGCCCGGGCCGGGTCCCCAGGTCAGCCAGGGAAAGCGGGATGGCGGCGGTACCAGCTGCCCAGGGGAAGGTGGTCATCGGGGGATCTGCCATCCCTCCTCTTCTCAGTTGGCTTTTTTTCCCCTCTTTTTCCTCCTCTCTCCTTTTCCCAAAAAGTAACACTCAACATGAGAAGTACTGTAAGCCACCAGCTGTGAGTAATTGCCCCTGACAAAAACACTTTGTGCAGGTGACCCTGTCTCAGCATCCTCTGTGCAATAAATGTAACCTTGGTCAGAGCTTTTCAGGCCAACATTCTTTGGTCACAATGCATTTAATGACATTGATATTAATGTTATTGATGCCATAATTATTGAGAGTGAAAAATACTGGTTTTAAACCTCTCATAATATTCTTTGTTTTCCCTCCTGCACCTTTACATAAATGCATCCCTGCAATCAAGTCTAACAGATTTTGGTACAGGAAAAAATACTGTCTTCACTTAATACTAGGAACATGGAGTTCCCTGTCTTCAGTTAAATACAAGAAGACTTGTATTTATGGAATATGTAAAAACTGTTATTCCCTGGGTTGTATTCCTGGCTGATATTAGAAGACCAAGTCTATCATATTTGCATTCCTGGCACTACTTTAGAAGAAGCGGAATCCCAAATGGGTATAAACCTTCCGGGTAAGTATAGGTTAAAGCCATTTTCAAAGTAACTTGATGCTGTTGGCACTGATTTTTCTACTTACTGAAGAAGCCAAGAGATATTTAGATCACTGAAGATTGTATTTAAAATGAGTTTCATGTGATAGAAGCTCTATAATATGCACAACAGGGAATTGCCAAAGAGTCCTAGACTAAGGCATCTTGATTTTATCTTCTATATTAGCTGTGATTTTTTTTTTAATAGAGAACATTTATATTGTTGCTATAGGAATGTGTAATCTGGGCCATTATAATGGCTGAAACCAACCATATTTCAGATGGATAAGGCTATTTTCCTAATATTTGAAAAGTATTACATTTGAAAAAATATGTTATATGTAATAGAGTAAGAAATAATCACATCTATTGTTATGTAATGTCAACTAGTTTTGTATCTAATATCAAATAAAATTATTCAATAAAGTCAGATCTGTCCAGTACTATCAAATATATGCTGACATTTGAGAGAATGGTGGGGCTTTTAAGGACAAATAAACATGGTTATTTGGAATATTGTTTTTAGTAAGATAAAAAGATTGAATTCCTCATCCATGAGAAAATTTTTCTTTTCTACGATATATTTTTTAGAACTTGTCATACTCATTGAAAAGACAACACAATGGCAAAGGCAACAAAAATAATACTTTAATACAAAAATAATATTTTATGCAAAAATGTGCTTTAATAAAATGATTTTTTTATTCTGTCCACTACAGCTCTTATGCCACTGCCAGCATGAATAGTATTCTATAGACATCTGTGTCAGTTAAAAAATATAGGAATTATGAAAACTATGCCAAAATGGTGAAACTAATGGAGCCTGCTAATTCATTTTATATAATGATGCAATGACAACTGACAATTTGACTGTGCATTTTAACTAAGTACTCATTTTTACTTCTAATTCATATGAATATCCATTTAAGCCTTTTAAGGAGACTACTGTATAGAACAGAATTTAAAATATTTGCTCTGCATTAACTGTCTTTTAAGGGATTTTTTTTAATCTTGCATTTTAAATTATGCTAAATGTCAGTGTATCGTCCGTTGTTTTAGCTGATATTTGCCACTTCAGCCTTTTTCCTAATATAAATTTTGTTTTCCTGTGTATCATACAGATATATGTTGTGTTGAGCTGCATACAATCATACAGGTTTATGATCTAGATATTTGTATATCACTTACATAAAGTTGGTTTAAACCACTTCAAGTTACTCCCTGATTGAAGGCATTTTACTTATGCTGTGAGTTAGTGTATCTTCATGACATCCCAGGGCAACTTTTATTTCCTTGCACTGAGAAACTCCTCCGATCTCGACCATCTTAAACAGTAACACAATCCAAGAAAATTTCTGTAAATCCTTGTAACTCTTAGAGGTAAGACTGTGCTACTCTGGAATGTTACTAGCTGTAATCAAGTCATAGAATCATAGAATCTTTTAGGTTGGAAAAGACACTTTAAAAAGTGAATCGATTTCAACCATTAACTCAGCACTGCCAAGTTCATGACTAAACCATGTACCTAAGTGCCATATCTGTATGTCCTTTAAGTGCAAGTGATCTTGATTCAAAGTTGAACACAAATCATGTTAGAGTTATAACAGCATAGCTGTTCTATACGCCTCATGTCACAAAAGCAGCACAACTGACTTTTGCAATGCCTTTGAGTGAAGATGAATAGGAAATCATAAATATAACATAGAGGAGGAATTAGATGTTCAAGACATAGCTCTGCTTGAAACCATTTAACACCTGCTTCTAATGATAGCCACCACTAATCTTGCTAATTATTTTATATTCACGATATGGCTCTCTTTTCCCCTCTAACACATTTTCTCTGTTTAGTACATGAATAGATCTGATTAACATAATGTGAGCACTCAAATAGCACTTTTCAGGATCAGAAGCCCTGTGCAAGGAATGTTGACTTTCTAAGGCAACAGGGCCAGAAGGGGTTTTCTCCTCTTTGTTAGAACTTTTAGGTGCAAGAGTTACCTTAATAACATTTATGGTCACCCTCATCTCAGTTCAATAAATTCAGTGATGTGCATTCAATTTGCTGATATGGAATTGTGAGACAGGCAAACAATCCTGTATAATGAATATGCGGTTTTTCTTTTTTGAAACATGGATGCTTCACTACTAAATTGGCAATATTGTCTATATTGACAGTTAGATCCTAGATAAAGAACTGAGTCTCAGGATACTATGATGGGCTAACTGGACAAGATTTGCACAAGTGATTAAATGTAGTTTTTCAAAGTTCAAATTATCTCCTCGAATTAATCTGTATTTGGCTAAACTTTTGTCATTAGAATATGGTTTTAAAGGGAAAAAATAATGTGTTTTACCTTGTTCCTGGTACAGAGTGGACAGTGCTCTGTAAAATTGCCATATGATGTGGTTTTTTTCCTTTGAAATCTTTTCCACACTGAGAAGTTTTTAGATGTGCAGCTGTGCAGATATCTGTAGTGCACAGCTGGTACTTTTAACTGTTTCTAGGTAGGAGTAGACAAGCAACAAGAAGACATAGAGCTCTTATAAAGTCTTGCTGGGGTTCCACAGACTCCTGTGGAAGCTGAGAGCTAGAATCTGCAGTACTGCTATTCCTTCAGAAAAAAGGTATAAAGTATTTAATCTGGGGAAACTCCTGCAGGTACTGACTCCCATGACAGAATTTTCCCTTTAGTGGAAAAGAACAACCTGGTCCTTTGAGGAATTTCCACCTTGTCTTACAAGTAATCTGTGCTGAGTTGATAACTTCTTTCACCACATTTACAGTGACGTTAAATAAGGTCATTCAGAAAGTGGAATTGTACTGGTGCTAAATTAAGTTAACCTTGATTAATTATAATACTAAAATATTGCAAATTTAAGAATTATTGTTAGCTTATGTTTTAAGACAATACTAAACATTGGTAGATTAGAAGAACTGTGTAAGATGCATTATATTTTCTTCTAGGTTCTAATAATAAAATACAGTTAATTCTCACTGATAGGCTTGTTGTGAGTATTTTTAGACTGAGATAAATATTTCTGAGTAATGTAACTGCCCTAGAGTAGTGTGGGTGTATGTGTTCTTGTGGCCAAGACAGGAAAGAATACATAGTTCAGGAGAGGATTTAATATGTTTCTTCCAAATGATATAGGATAGATATATGTTCTTTCAAAGTCCTGTAATAATAGCCATGGGAAGGTGTTAAAAATTAATTAAATGCAATATCTTTCTATTGGGTTCAGACTTGTAGAAGCTGGAGCAGGACATTTTCATTTTTTATGAGCAATTCTCATTCTAAATGAATGGAATGTGGATCAGTGTTTCCATATTAAGAGATGGCTCTGCCACAGCTCATCTTTTCCATCAATAATAGATACCTGTCACCCCTGGCAGTTAAGAAATCCTAACTGATACTGACTGTTTTTAGATGTATTTCAAAATGAGACTTAAGCAAAGGTTCTTCTGTTGGCAGTTTGAATCATTATTTGACTTTACTCAGTTTGCAGATGCAGACAGGCATGTTATAAATACACACATTTTTCAGCATGCTTTATTAATTCATCAAGTTAGAGATTGTTCATATCTGTCAGAGGTAGATTTATTGGGATGGGCTTAAGGACTTTTAAATCTTTTCTTGTCATAGCCTACCCTATTAGTACCATCAGCCTTCATCATGATGGTGGAAAAAAAAAACTGTGCAATATTTCATGACAGTTAAAGCCTATCCATAGCAATGCCTTGATCAACTCAAATATTTTTAATTTTCAATTAAAACCTAATCGTACTTCACCCAGTCTTGTCTTAGCTCTGAAAAGACAAAAGCATGACTGTAGTTTACCAGCTAAGCAGTTTGTAGGAATCCCAGAAATACATTTATATGTGGTTGACATTGTGTATTGTTGTTTTCACAATGCTGGATGTCTTGCTCCAAGGTTATTATGTAAAGAATTCCCAGCGAATGCAAGCATATAATTAACAATCAGTGTTGCAAGCATTTTTGCTGTCCTTAGAGTAACTGTAGTGTTCTACCAGCCCCTAATCAGGGCTGTCAGTGAGCAGCAAGGACCAAGCTGCAGAAGACAAACATCTGTAAGGACAGGAATGCAAGTGGAGACTCCAGGACACTTGTCTATCTTAAGAGGTATTCCTTTCGGGAGGACTAGGTCACAGCAGAATTTTAATTAAACAAAATGTCCCATATCCATCTTTTGCATAAGGGATAAAAACTATGCTGAAGCACATGGAGTTGATTCAGGATTAAATTAGACAGTGAAACAACATGAGGTAGAGACCCAGTGCCATAAACTGTTAAAATCAACTTGTGTGGTACGTAGCTCAAGTCTTTGTGGCAGCTGTTGTACATTCCCAGGAAAATGGCCAAGGACTTTATATGAAGATGGCTCTTGACTCTGTGAGTCAAATGAGAAGCTCTTCCTAGCAGTAAATAAGCTTGCTCATCTTGTGTCTGAGTCATCAAAACTGGTCTGTCCATGACCTCTAATTAAAGGTCTTTTAATTCTTCGTCCATATGCTTGCCTACTTTTCCTATTAGTGAAACATAACAAGCATATACAAATAGTTAAAATAATACATATCCAGAAAAATGTATTCCTATTTTTACAGGGAGAATCTGAAGAAATAATTCCTTCCTGAACTTTTACCCACAGTGTTATTTTTACTGGTCAGTTTTTTTGCTTTTTCTCCTGCATGCACGCAATGGCTGTTCAGAACATGAAAATCTCAGACCTTAACATAACATTTCACCTATGTTATTCAGCACATCAGTCTGAAAATTCACATGAGAACAAGTACATTTCTAGTGATGTACTACATTTCTAGTGATTGAATGCTGAGATATTTATGCTATGGGTTAGCATAATGTCAAAAGAAAGGTCTGGGCAAGACAAAAGGCTGTTGTTGTGCTTTTTGTTTTCTGAGAAATTAAATTATTAACCAATCCACACTTTATATACTGATGTATGTAAAAGATTAACATACCTCAATTGTAGACATTAAGGAGAGAGACCATAAATCTTGTGATAAAGAAGCTGATGAATGTCTAAAAGGACATATTCCCGAAGTACCTGGCAAATTTCAAGACTAACACAAGGACACAGTATTTTACAAAAGGGAATTAAAATGTTCCTCTCTTTTCTGCCTGCTTCTCCAATTGGAAGACAGAGATGTTTTTCAGCCAGAAAGTCTTTGCCTGCAGGGGAACATAAGATTACGAATCTGTTGAGTTATGAAAAGCCTTTGCAAAAAACACGTATTTGCTAAAATTTCTGAAAATAAATAGTAATGGATTATTGTAACTACCCATTTAAATTGTTTTGTCACAATCACATCATGAACAACAGAACATTGCAGCGGAAACATACACACAGCAGATTGTCCAAATATATAGCAGGAAGGAAGTTTGTAGATAGGAAGATAGCAAAGGAAGTTTGCTGTCCAGAGTCCTCAGCTCTGTGGGGAGTCTGGGATGTGAGCAGTGCTCAGCCTGTGAGAAGGGGGAGTGTTGCTGCTGAAGCTCCCTGGGATAACTCCTGTGCTGTTGAGACAGAGCAGCCACACTCCTCTGAGAACTCTCCTGGTGTGCACGTAGCTGTTTCTCAGTGCATGCAGTGCATACTCTGCACAGTTCTCTCAGCACAGAGCTACACCTGACATCATCGCTACAGGGGCTTCTTTGGACGGAATTCCTGTCAAGAATTTTAAGGAAGGGTTTGCTTGCAATCAGCTGATATAAGAATATAATAAGTGATTACTTGCAGTAGACAAGTAATCCATTGTCAAACTGTAATGGGAAAAGAAGACGGTATTTGTGAAGAGAAACTATGTATTAAATTGTGATGATTCTTTATTGTCAAATGTTTAAAAAAATTAAAGTACAAATGCTTTGATTGGTGGTGTTGCCTTTGACTGTGTTTTTGTGGTTTTTACCGTTAGCATTAAGCTATGTCTTTTAAGTATAGAAATATCATTAAAATATTGTTTAGAATTATTATAGATTTAATTTTGTGCATCACTGTGGTGAAAGTGTGGTTCTATCTATCTATCCTAACAGGCAGTTTTTTGGTAAAGACTCAGGGTATTAAAATAATTGCTTTAACACAGTTTTAAAAAAAGTTCTTGGCAAACCAGGCATCACAACGGGTTAGATAACAAGTACCCACTGGGGCCTCTCCATGGTGTGGTCTGGGCTGTATCAGAAGCATGTGCCTATACTGTGGAGCTCTGAGTTCAGATACCATTGGATGTGGGCAGATCATACTAAGATAGCTAGTTTCTCCCCCTATACGTCTGTTCCACTTTTTTCCTGAGGGCTTGTATTTCCACGATAAGGGGAAGGAAAGAGCCTAAAAGTAGCTTTAAAATTTCATGGGCTGCAGGTGGAGAAGGTGTCTGAGGTGTCTGTATTCCTTTGTGAAATGTGTGTCACTCGACAAAAGGGAGGAAGCAACTGAAAACCAAACGAGGTCTGGAGTTGTGCACAACCTTTGTTCCCCCTCTGGTACAGGCCAGATGGATCCTATTTCAAATATTATTAAACTTGAACTGAACCTCTGGAAAGCAATATAGGGTAAGAACATATTTTATGGGAAAAGTGCTGTAGAATACCAATGAGGAGAACGTGACTGTGTACAACAGTGGGAGTGTTTTTATTTCATCTGAGTTTGAAATAGGAGAACACGATAGACTGCTGAAAGCAACTCCAGCAATGCAATATCCAGTATCCGGAGAACAAAATCCTTTTGTTTCCTGACCTCGGCCTCATCAAACAAACCAAGAGAAAAGTGTTATTGAGCTGGAGGAATCTGTTTACTGGAACAAATACTGAAGCTCTACGCTGGCATCTTAGAGCACAAGAGACCCTGGAACAGAACAGTCCTATTCTGGAAAAGAGAAGCCACAATCATGCACAGATGACAACAAAGTCAACAGAAAATGAACTTTAACTACAAAGTAAACTCTGTCAATAATTTTGTTTCCTTTATTTAGCTGACAGCTGTACCTAAAATTGATCTCAGTTACGCTGATGTAAGATGTTTTAAAGACTCTTTAAGTGACATCTACATTTAATTTTGTTTGAAATGTTCAGGTTAAATCTGCTTGTGCCTTCAAAAATGCATGATCTGGTTGAGTGAATAATGGTGAAAAATATTGATCCAAAATTATTGTCAGTTTTCTGTATTGTAGAGTAAATGAAGCTAACTCTTGTTTAGTGCATTCCTGTAATGATCTCTGGAAGCTCCCGATCAGCTTGCTGTAATATCAAAGACATTGTTTAGTATTTGTGTTTTGCTTTCTCTACCAAACAGAGTTCAGTATATGAATATTCTTTTACTCTATAACTTGATATGCATTCTCTGGTGTATGTAACTAATAATCTAAGCTATGTACTTGCATGTTGACTGGATGATATGCTTTCAAAATAGGAAAAATATCGTGTATAATAAGTAAGGCATTTTTATATTAGATTGCTTGTATTAATTTCTTTATTTTTATTAAGCATTATGATTTTTCTGCAATTGATAGCCACTTTTGAATACTTATTATTCATTAATTATGGATTAGTGTAAGTCATAGCAGACAACTGAATTCTCTATTTTTTTATTTAAATCATTTCCATTATTAGTAAAAATATAAATATTAATTTAATTATGATCTTACAAATTACATTCAATACATTATCAAGATTTTCGCACAAGTTTATTCATGTTTCTAAGGAGTATGTACAAAAAGACATGAGACAGAAAGAAATTTTTGAATAATAGCCCAAAATTATAAAACACACTTCTGTTTTTTATCTTTAGGGGAAAAAAAATGCTATAAATGACAAGATGGAAGTTATCATCTGAAAGCAATGATGCACTTTGAGTTTTCACAGATCCATTTCATCCTGTGAATGAACTACACACACCAAAAAAATCACCAACTTCAACAAAACATATGCAATAAATCAAACGACCCTTCCTCACACCTGCAGAGAAGAGCTGGGTAAGCAGTCACATCTTGCAGGGTGTCCCGAAGGTCATCGCCTCAACCTCAGGCTCTCGTGCACCACAGCAGTGAAAGCAGGTGTCCTGCATACCTCCTCTTGTTCTCCTGAGGCTGACATTGTGCCTTTTTGATTTGACTTAGTTCCTCTGGCATGCTTGACAGTGTCATGTCCTCTCGTGCACTTGTGGAATTTGTTCATCCAGGAGAAAAAATATAAAATCGATTCCTTTGCGGCTCCTCAAAGGACCGGGATATGATATGCGATGGACCCAAAGTTCCAGCACCAACCCAGTCTAAGCAGCAAGTCATTTTATCAGGAATCTAAGAAAAGAGATGTAGGTATACAGTTCTGTGTTTTCTATAGTTAGATCCAACTTCTGCAATCCCTTTTTCAGTGTCTGAAGTTGAACATCCTCTTGCTACTTAAATTCTGAATGTTATAGTCTCTCCTGACCAACACTGATATCACAAGCTGAAATCTCATATACTTGCTGAAACAATCCTGACAATTTGTTGGATTCTGAACAAATTTTAATTCTACAAAATTTATTTTTGCGTTTGTTTTCTTTCCACAACCTGTTCTCCTCCCCCACTGCCACAGAGTCCTGTTATTCTGGCGTATACATGGCAAAAGAGCGGAACGGCAGATGGGGCTGCTCCATATTTAATGCCTTCAGGGAGAAGAACACAAGGGCATGCAGAGCACATGTGTGGTCCAACAGCAGTCTGTCAAGGCAAACTCTCAGAAATGTGGGAAGCTAGTGCCCCAAGAGTGAGAGTCACAGAGACAGAACAGCTCAAACCATACTCCTCTGGTGCAAGGAAGCTTACTATTCTCGTATGAATTTATGAAGCATTCAGTCTATAAGTCAGAGATTTTGCTCAGAAGGCTGGGAAAGTTTTGGATGAGAAAATGTGAAGAGGGATATCATCACCTCCTGTTTCTCTGGGAGATGATAGTGTGGGAGGGGCATTAACAGTATAAAAACTAGATCCTAGCAGTTTTGAATCTTAGAAGCTGTACCTCATGTGAGCTCTGTGCTCATTTACAGAGAGACTGAGAGGAGCACACTTTGTATAATGACCTGCTTTATTATGTTCGTATATCCCTTATCCCCAGGTGGTGTTGTGTTGCGTAGTGACCACTACAAAATCTGTCTTTTGCCTTAAAAGCAGTGATTTGGCTGGTGGGACTGGGTAATGCCCTGAGCAAGCTGTACAGGTGGAAGATCTTCCCCTCTTCGATTATACTCCTTTCTAACCTCCAGAGCAGCCTCACTGTACTTTCCCTGGACCTCAGTCTGCTCTGTCTGGCTAGCCTTTCTGGCTGTGAGAAAAGAACAGGACTTAGCTTCTGGGCCAGTCATGAGGGAATGACATTTATTCCTCCCTTAAATGAACAATTGTAGACGGGAAAGAAAGGCATCTGCCTGCTACACCACCACACGTTTTTTTCTAATCATGAAAATGATTGTGAACCTGCAGAGCTGAACTGCTGCTGTGGCGTTTGCCTGAGCAGAAGCAGAAAAGCTTTGGGAAGAGCCCATGCCCTGGGGTGTGCAGAGGGAAGTTAGTTTGGTGTCTGGGCAAGTCTGGACTGTGTCTAGAATGTGCACAAACAACACCAGTCTCAGACAGCGGGCAGAAAGCAGGAATATGTGTTGAACAGTTAATGCCTCCTGGGACAGCAAGGCAGAACTGAACAGCCCTCTTCTCCCAAGTGAGAGCTGCAGTCCACATTCAAATAAAAGTACCATAGAGGCCATTTATTAACTAGGGGGTACGTGCTCTTCTCTTCGTCTGTGCCGATATGCAGTAATCACTGCAGTTAGCTGACAAGGCAGCCGATGACGGCCGCCGCAGAGCAGTGTCACCGAGCCCGCGGCCAGGCTGTCGCAGAGGAGCCCGGCAGGGCACCCCCAGGGCGCGGGAGCGAGCGCGGCTTTGGAACAGCCACTGCGTTTTCTGTGCCTTCTGCAGTGACACCTGCCGCCGGCTCCGGGCATGGCCATGGATTGCAAACCCTCTTTTTTACAAAGCGCTCTGATCTTTTGCGTGTAAGTCTTCTGAAGAACCAAAAGAATGGCCTCTGGACTGATAACTTCAGTTGGATATTCCAAATAAATCTGTTTTGATGGTCGTATGCCATTCCCCTTATTACAAAACTAATAGCAACTCTACCAACTTTACTGTTCCATGCTGACGAGCAGCAGTAGCAGGTTTATAGCTAGCACAGCTTACCGATAAAATGCCGTGTCAAGCAGAGAAAAGGACTCTGTGAGATCAAACTTGAGCTCTGACTTGTTCTAGTGTTGTTCTGCTCTTCATAGTAGCAGAATATTAGATTCAGACTCTGGTGCTTGTTTTACTAAATGTCATGTCTCAGCATTTGTGTTTTACTTGTCTCATTTCTGCTGTGGTACTCTTGTGTTCTCAGGTTGCAGTTTTCCAGCTGCATTTTCTGAAGCTAACACGGATAGAAATATAACCTGGAGAACTCACTGGGGGAGATCTCTCCCAACAGTCTATAACTTGTTCTTATCATGCAGCCAAATGACCTCATTTTTCAAATTAAATTACATTGCAGAGGACCAACTTGGTTGTATCAGAAAACCAGAGTTTGCTGATTATTTGCTCTTTCCATCATTTTCAGCTGAGAGTTGTAATTTTAAACGTTAACTTTCTCTAGACAACTTTGCCCATTTCCAAGCAATAAGTAATTTATCCTTAAAATGGAATAGAGGAATAAAATGGCAGAAAATTTATGATTACCAGATGCACAAAATGCATTAGCTGAGCCAGTACTTATTAACATAGATAGTTCCCTTATTACATTAATTTTACATGAAGATATGTGGAGTGTGTCATCTGGAATTAGAACTACATTGACATACAACACCCAGAGTCACTTCTGACAAGTTCAAGCCTCCAAGTTTCCCAACCCCATACTTTAAAAAGCCTTGGGCATCCAGTAGCCTCCTCCTTATGCCCCTCTTTCCATGTAGAGGTAGGCAACATGTGGGGGCCACCTATGAGCAATGCTGCATCCCCAAGTAAACAGAAAAAATTGTGAAATCCTCCCACAATAAACATGACTACTTTTCCCTTAGGCAAATACAACTAGGTAAATACAACTAGGCAATAATACTAAGGTACCCATAACTAAATTTAGATGCTTCACATTGTATTAGACAATTGAGGGAAACTTACGAGTTTCATCTAACACTGATTTTTCAGGTATTAGCTTGTACAAGGTTTGTTGCTAAAATTCTTTATTCAGTGAAGCAGACTGTGTTGGAATGACTCAGTGTGATGTTTTCCATCTTAATGGTTTGATAAACAGCTCTATCTGGTTTGTGTTGTGTTTCTGTCCAGCAGAGGAAGTGACTGGGAAATGAAATGAACCTGCACAGTTTCCTGGACTGGACTCTGCTTGCTTTGCTTATTTGATCACATATTTAGTTGTCTCATAGTGTCCCTATAAAGCAGGACAATAATGCTCACCATGCAGTTCTCTAAGAAATCGGAAACAACAGAAGGAAAATTTCATTTCTTCAGATGGCCAGCAGCTCATTTTGGAAAAAAAGATATTACTAAACAAGATTACTAGAAGACTTTTACACAAAGATTATTCCACTGTTATTATACTCTCTCCCTTATAAAGCAATAGTGAAAACTGTAATCATAATCCAGTGAATTCCAATTTTCATGAGAAAAACTATTCTTTTTAAATTATCTGGAATATAGTGTTCACTATTTTTTTCTTATATTGAGGATAAGAGGGTTTTCTGACTTTAAAGTCCATATTGGCCCTAGAAAGATAATAATGACTTCTTTCTTCAGGAGGTTTGAGACGTCTGAACAATCTGTTAACAAATATATGCTGCTGTTGTGCCTTTGAGAGAAGTGCTGAGTATATATCCCTGTCTTTAAATAGAAGGCAGTCAAAGGATAATTGCAGCATTTAAAAACACTGAGAGCATTCTAAGTAGGAAGGAACAACAGTTCCATAGTTAAAGTATAAGAAAAAGAGAATATCTGCGTTATATTCCTGAACAGGACAGATTTTTTCCTTATAACCTTGGGCAAAATGCTTCATGTCTGCCTGTCTACATTTCCATATTTTATTCTGTATAAAATGGGGATTATAACCCTTTTCTGCCTCAGAGAATACTAAAAATGTATGTGTGGGGACAGACATCCTGAGATGGAAGGTGTTATCTGACATTATAAATGGAAACACAGGATATGGCTACATAGGCTCTCAGTTTAGAGCTGATCTAATCACACAGAGGAAACCCAAGAAATAGAGTCAACAAACCTCATTCTCAAAGGCTCCAGTTACTACCTGATTGTATCACTCCTGTGTATTTATTTCTGTCTCTGGGAGCCTGATTCTCCTAGAATATGCTTTTAACTGCTACAGATCTTCAGGAAGGAGGAAGTGTTGAGATTAGTTTCTAACCCACTAGATTTTATATTTAAGAAATCTTTGAACAGTATAACACATAAGAAGTTACCTACAGAAAAACCACCCTGCCTCAGGACAATGAAATGCTCCTGAATGTAGGAACCAAATGTGGCTCCCCTGCTAAAACACACATCTAAGAATTGGCAAATCTTTGCAGCTCCAGTGCTGCTCCTTTTGTCCCTCAACTGCTGGCAGTTCAACACAGGTGGTAATAAGTTGCACTTGAAATTCTACAGCTTCCTCTAATCTGAGCATCTGGGAGTGTGTAATGTAGGCTTGTATTCACAGACATTTACAAGCCTAAAACTCACCAATGCTTTAACAGCTATAGGGGCACGTATTCCTACATGCCTTTATAAATTCAAGCCTTAAAAGTCACTTGGTTGCACCTCTTTATTGCACCCCTTAACCTAATAAAATATGTCAGTTTTGTAACCAGGCATAGAA